>JAAGEH010000293.1:4233025-4249697 GCA_011751065.1 Lasiurus cinereus | reverse complement strand
CCTTCCTCCCTTCCTCCCTTCCTCCCTTCCTCCCTTCCTCCCTTCCTTCCTTCCTTCCTTCCTTCCTTCCTTCCTTCCTTCCTTCCTTCCTTCTTTTCTTTTTATTGTTGAGGGTATTACAGATATCCCCCATTCCCCCATAAACCCCCTCCACCCATCTCCCAACTCATACCACCCCAGGCCTTCACTGCACTATTGTCTGTGTCTGTGGGTAAAGCATATGTGCATGTAAGTTCTTTGGTTAATCTCTTCCTGTCCTCCTCCCTTCCCTCTGAGATCTGTCAGGCTGTTGCATGCTTCCATGTCTCTTAGTTTTTTTTCTTCATTAGATTCCACATATGAGTGAGAGCATGTGATATTTGTCTTTCTCTGACTGGCCTATTTCACTTAGCATAATACTCTCCAAGTCCATCCAGCTATCACAAAGGATAAGAGATCCTTCTTTCTTACACTGCATAGTATTATAGTATTTCGTGGTATAAATGTACCACATGTTTTTTTTTCCTTAATCCTCACTCAAGGATATTTTTTCCATTTATTTTTAGAGAGAGAGAGTAGTAGGGAGGGGGGAAGAGAAAGAGAGAGATTAATGTGAGAGAGAGAGACATTGACTGGTTGTCTCTCGCACACACCCAACCAGAGCCGAGGAATGAACCTGCAACCCAGGTACCTGCCCTTGACTGGGAATCGAACTCAGTAGGTGCCCGGACCAACCTCTACTACTGAGCCACACTAGCCAGTACTATATCACAGCATTTGTAACCTACTCATCTATTGATGAGACTCGAGCTGTTTACAGATCTTAGCTGTTGTAAATAATGCTGCTATGAACATAGCAGTGCATATATTCTTTCTGATTGGTGTTTTGGGATTCTTAGGATATATTCCCAGAAGTGGGAGCACTGGGTCAAATGGAAGTACTATTTAAAAAATTTTTAGAAATATCCATACTGTTTTCCACAGTGGCTGCACCAGTCTGCATTCTGACCAGCAATGTACTAGGGTTCCCTTTTCCTCATATCCATGCCAACATTTGGCGTTTGTTGATTTATTCATGGTAGCCATTCCGGCAGGGGTGAAGTGGTACTTCATTATTGTTGTAACTTGCATCTCCCTGATGATTAGTGATGTTGAGCACTTTTTCATATGTCTTTTGTATGTCCTCTTTGAAGAAGTGTCTGTTCAGGTCTTCTGGCCATTTTTAAATTGGATTATTTGTTTTCTTTTGGTTGAGTTGTATGAGTTCCATATATAATTTGGAAATTAACTCCTTATCAGATGTATCATTGACATATATGTTCTCTCATACAATGGACTCCCTTTTCATTTTGAGGATGTTTTCTTTAGCTGTACAGAAGCTCATTAGTTTGATGTAGTCTCATTTGTTTATTTTTTCTTTTGTTTCTCTTGCCCTAGGAGATGTATTGGCAAAGATTCTGCAATGAGAGATATCTGAGATTTTACTGCCTATATTTTCTCCTGGAGTTTTTATTGTTTTGTGACTTATATTTAAATCTTTTATACATTTTTTTTAGTTTATTCTTGTTTAGGGTGTAAGTTGGTAATCTAATTTAATCTTTTTGCATATACCTGTTCAGTTTTCCCAACACTATTTATTGAAGACACTGTCTTTATTCCATTGTATGCACTTGCCTCCATTGTCAAATATGAATTGACCATATTGACATGGATCAAGTCCTGGCTTCTCTGTTCTGTTCCATTGATCTATATGCCTGTTCTTGTGTCAGTACCAGGCTGTTTGGTTACAGTGATTTTGTAGTATAGTTTCATATCTGGTATTGTGATCCCTCTAACTTTGATCTTCTTTCTCAAGATTTCTGTAGCTATTCAAAGTTTTTTACGGTGCCATATAAATTTTTGGAATATTTGTTCTATATCTGTGAAGTCTGCTAATGGTATTTTAATTGGGATTGTATTGAATTTATAGATGGATTTGGATAGTGTGGACATTTTAATGATGTGAATTCTTCCAACCCATGAACACGATATATGCTTCCACTTGTTTGTATCTTTCTCTATTTCTTTTTCAATGTCCTGTAGTTTCCTGAATATAGACCTTTTATCTCCTTGGTTAAATTTATTTCCAGTATCTTATCTTCTTTAACACATTTTTTTGTTGTTGTTGATTTTAGAGAGGAAGGGAGAGGCTAACTGTTTTTATGCTGACTTCAGGCCTCCCAGGAGTTACTTTTGTGCCAGTCAATGTCTGATGGCATCCAAGTTTAGCTCTTGGTGTCCTTTAAGCCATCCACAGGCAGATTCCTGGGATTGTGCTGTAACTTTCTTTTAGTTCATAAAGCCTCTGGTGGAAGGACCAGTTAGGGCCAGGCTTGGATGAATGCCAAGACAGAGATGGGAGACGAGCATTTGGGAGGTCCTGGTACTGAGACCTGCCCAATCAGATACTCAAGTGTTCATTGAATGGATATTGAAGCATATATATGGGGCACAGTGTCGGGTACAAGGTTACAGTGCCCTGGGACATGCCACAGTTTGTAATTCCTGCCATCTAGAAATTAACCAATAGCAAAAAATACCAGTTAGAGCAAAATAGCAGTAATCAGGACAAACCATAATAGCAGTACAGCCTCTAGCATGGGCTGGCAGCTCCCAGTTTCTTCTGAGTCTCTTTTTATATGTAAAATGGGGTCCAATCCATAGAACAACAACCATCTGGTCAGTGTTCAGGGGTTAAGAAAACACACATGACAGAAGCTACTTGGGTTAGAATCCTATCTAATAAAAGAGTAATATGCAAATTGACTGTCACTCCAACACACAATATGGCCATCTCCATGTGGTCAAAGATGGCTGCCCCCATATGGCACAAGATGGCTGCCACAAGATGGCTGCAAGGGAGAGCAGTTGTGGGGTGACCTGGCTGGAAGAGGAGGGCAGTTAGGGGAGACCAGGCCAGCAGGGGAGGACAGTTGGGAGAAATCAGGCCTGCAGAGGAGGGCAGTTGGGGGGACCAGGCCTGCAGGGGAGGACAGTTGGGGAGGACCAGGCCTGTGGGGAAGGCAATTGGGGGGAACTAGGTCTGCAGGGGAGGGCAGTTAGGGGCAATTGGGCTGACAGGGGAGCAGTTAAGTGTCAATGAGGCTGGCAAGAGAGTGGTTAGGTGGTAATCAGGCTGGCAGACAGAAGCAGTTAGGGGCAATCAGGCAGGTAGGCAGGTGAGCAGTTGGGAACCAGCAATCCTGGATCGTGAGAGGGATGTCCGACTGCCCGCAGTCAGACATCCCTAAAGGGGTCCCAGATTGAAGAGGGTGCAGGCTGGGCTGAGGGACACCATTCCCCCCCCCCACACACACACACACGAATTTCATGCATTGGGCCTCTAGTATTTAAGTAAATATTTTTTTATTCTTTACAATAGCACCTACACATGAGAAAAAAATGGCCATAATGTATGTGTCAGATATTTTAGGGGTTATCTTTATCTACAGTGTTCTCAGATTCTTGTGTTTGTTGAAATAACTCCATGTTTGCCACTTCCATTTGAGAGACCTCTGGCCTGGACGTATCATGAGATGGCAATTTGGTAAACCTGCACATCACTGACTGAGGACCAGCAGCGCCTCCTCTGTGGGTGGCCGATTTGTCAGGGATTTTCTGTAGAAAGTGACCCCCTATGTGCTCACATACAGGGGCAGCCTGGTGGTGCTTTCCTTTTCAGAGAGTGGCCAAGCCTTTGTATTGCTGAGGGCCAGGCCCTCTGTAAATCAGTGACCAAACTTTGTGTTTTAGCGAGCTTTCGTATTTTCAGGGTGATGGCCCATTGAAGAGATTGAATAGCATTGTCTAAGAAAGGGAAAGAAAGGGAACTTTCCCTGTTTGTATCTAATAAGGGCACAGGGCTGCTGTGGTGTGGTCTTGGGTTCTGAGAAGAGGAACCATAGTCGCAGGTCTGTGGGAACCCTGACCTGGGTCTGGAAGGACACCCAAGAGGTGCTTGCATGGTACTTTACGATTGGCCAAGCCTGGAAGCCCCTGCCCTGTGCAGAGTCTTCTTCAAAGGGTCCTCCTGGCCAGGGAGGAGGCAAGCAAGGCAGTGGCCACTGGTTCAGGGCAGTGGGGTCAGAGCCACATCTACGAAGGAGTCTGGAGGAGAGGGTCATTTAGAACTTTGTAGGCCCTCTTCCACTCCAAGGGGAAAATTAGGAGCAGAGTGGGAGCCAGTTTCATTGACCTTGAACATCCTGCCAGTCTTGGTGTAGAGTACTTGAGTTGATCCTAACTGAATTTGGGCAAAACAAAGAAAAACACAGGCATTCTAAGTGCTTGAGATATATAACCCATACCTATCATTGTGAAGGGTCATAGGCTCTTGACTTAGAACAGCAAAAAAATGGTCCAATGGCAAAGCACTCATAATAAAAAATGAGCAAAATTTGACTCATAATCTTATACTCACTTTAGTGCAAAAAAAATTATAATTACAGAAACAAAATACATTTCACCCCTTCAGAATAACAAAACCTAATGTGAATCCCTTCACATGCATGTGTGCACCCCTAAGCCCAAGTCCTGACAGTTCAGGAACAACAGAGTGAGATTGTGGTGCAGTGTAAGCTGAGTATAGCAGGACCTCGAATAACATCGTTTTGTTCAAAGTCATTTTATAACCACGATGAGAAAAATCAATTCCGGCAGCGGCCACTGTCTGTGTGGAGTTTTCACATTCTTCCCATGCCTGTGTAGGTTTTCTCTGGGTCCTCAGGTTTCTTGCACATCCCAATGTTAGGTGAATTGGCGTGTCTCAGGTGTTCCACTCTGAGTGAGTGTGTGTGTGTGTGTGTGTGTGTGTGTGTGTGTGTCCAGTGAAGGTTCTGCCACAACCTGAGGAGAGGCTCTGGCCACCTGCAATCCTGAATTGGAATAAGTGGATTGGAAAATAATTATTTTTCTTATTTTCTATGAATGTTTCTTAAATGTGTGTATAACTCACATTTATTTCAATGCTTAATATTAAAAGTGTTTTGACTACTTATTTAGAAGTTTGAAGATGTTTTTGTGATCAGAAATTTGCTGTCAGAATTTAACTCTTGTTTATATCAATTAGCTTGTGGTAAAGTGGTTTCTTTACATGTCATTTTGCTTTGAGTCGCAATCTACAGGAGCCTATCTATGGTGTTTTATTTTTTATATTTTTATTGATTTCAGAGAAGAAAGGAGAGGGAGAGAGAGATAGAAGTATCAATGATGAGAAAGAACCATTGATTGATGCCTTCTGCATGTACCTACTGGGGTTTGAGCCTGCAACCCAGGCACAGGCCCTGATCAGGAATCAAACTATGACCTCCTGGTTCACAGGTCAACTCTCAACCACTGAGCCATGCTGGCTAGGCTATCTATGGTGTTAAGTGAAGACACATGATACTGGTCCAGTACCTGGCCTCCTTTCTCAGGGTCCTTGCAGGAACAATATAGAAGGCCATGGAATTCAGTTGTGCATATTTCTAAGAACTACTTGCCAGCAACCTCCCAAATCAGTTTTTAGGGGTCAGCAAAATTTGTTTTTCACGAACTAAAATTGGTCCACTGCTAGTATTACCTGGAACTCTCGGTCAATCAGTGCTTTTCTCTGTCTAGCTGTCAAGGCTCCCATCTAGGTCATACCTCTCAGGGCCACAGCTCCCTGCCCCAGCCACAGAGCATCTTCTGGATTGAGCAACTGATAGCAGTTTCTGCTCTGTGGTCCAAGATGAATCGTCCATAGCAGCACTACTGCTAATGCAGATGGGCCTATAATAACCATTGCCTGAAAAAAATCTATGCTTCTCATTGAGTGACATGTTGATATGCAGAGTTCTTTACCTTGAAAAGTGGCAGAGGGTAGGTAGATTTGGAATTTTTGCTCTGCCTGAGTGGGCTGAAACCAAAATAGTTTAAGTATAAGATGGCATCTTCTCAGTAGGGAGTAGCGACAATTGTCAAAACTCCCCTTTTGTGCACTCAATAGCTATACCTTCAATTGAATGTAAAGTATACTTCAATTTAAAAAAAAAACAAAGTGCAAAACAAGCATAGGAGGCCAGAGAAGGCTCTTGAAAGTGATGAGTCTTCGTGGGAAAAGAGGTGAGAATGGGGAGGAGGCTGGGCCAGGAACTCATAACCTCAATGTAAAAACAAGGAAACATCAAACAAACCCCAAATGAGGAAAGTTCTGTTTACAAGGAGGGCAGTGTGTTCTTAAAAGAAATGTCAGTGTCATAAAGACAAAGAAAGGTTGTGGAAAGGCTACAGATTAAAGGAAACTAAAGAGACATGATGACTAAATGCAACACCTGAGTAGACTGGATTCTGTGCTGGGGAGAGAGAGGGATGTTTTAAAGGTCATTATGAGGTCAAATGACAATGTGAATATAGACAGTACATTAGATAACAGTAATGTCAACGCAGGTTATGAAATCAATAACTGCACTATGGTATGTAAGACAATACCCTATTCTTAGAAAATACATATTTTGAGTATTTAAGGGTAAAGGGCCATTTTGTATATAATTCACCCTAAAATGGTTCAGAATATAAAATTATGTATGTATGCTTGGACAAAGAATTTCCTTATTGCTTACCTCAAGGAAAATGAAAACAAGTGCAGGTTTAGGTCATGTTCACAAGGCTGATTCAAGATTTAGGAAGTGTTTTCCCAACATTGACACCTTCAGACAAGGAGGACCTTATCAGATACTGCCCTTCAACCTGTAAGTCCTGAAACCCACATCATACCCATAACTGATGTGTGAAACCTTGACCCCAGGTCAGGCCACTGTTGCCTGGAGATGAACACAGTCCGGACAGGTTTAGGCATGGGGACAGTGGCAGCGGCTCAGTCATTGCATGCGCGTGTTTGAGGGAGAAGGGTGGGGGGAGGAATGCACAAACCCTAAAATAAATGTTAACAACAGGTGAATCTGGGTAGTGAATATTAAGGGTGTTCTTTATACTATTTTTTATTTTTTGTACTTTTTTTCAAATTTGAAATTTTTTTAAATAAAAAGTCTTGTTTTTTTTTAATAACTTGTTATTACATGGGGATGTGGGAGTTGGGTGGAGTCCCAAGGCCTTCGCAGTACCAACTTGTGTCCAGAAGGCACTGGCTGCCAGTTCAGGCTTGGGGCAAGCATTCAGAAGATGGTAGTCATCGTGACAGTTTTACAGCTTTAATAAATGGATCGTTCTTAAGCAATAAAATCTAGATTGCTTGTGTGACAAACCTGAGAGAAGGGAAAGGATTTCCTTATTGCTCACTCTGGAAAGAAAAGGAAAGTTCAGGTTCTCTATTCCCAGGGCCAGTTGGAGGATGGGCAAATACTGTTTTTAACATCTGTCCTCTGAATAAGCAGGATGTTATCGGGCGCCCTCCTTCAATCAGTAACTTCAGAAAGCCACCTCATTCCCAGAGCTGATTCATTAAAACTTTTCTCAGATCACTGCACTTGGACATGAGTGTGGCCCAGGCAAAGTTTATGTTGGGACAATTACATCTAGTTTGTCTCGTGCCAAAATTTCCCCAATGACCCCAGCTGTGTTATGGTAGATTTGGGAGAGGAAGGGGTGCCCAGTGACATCTCAGTGGGCTTTGAAAGAACACAGTGTCTGATCATGCTCTTAGTTCAGAGGACCCTGTGCCCCCGCAAAAGTAGCCACTAAAAGTAGCTCACTTCCTGTGGGATCTGCTGAAGTGAGTGGGACTCAGTCTCTTACCCACACTGCAGTTGTTTTAACATGTGTAGCTGTGGAAGCTTGCCCCCATTCCCCACCCCACAAAAGGAAAATATAGAATTAGTTTTTTTAAGCACATTTCCTAGGAAAATGGAAACCTCCTCCTTGATCTCACTTACTCTGGGACTCGTGAAAGGACAGGTTGCACTTTACCGCCAAATCTCCAGTTTGGACTGCAGCACATGGAGCTGAATATCTTGTCCTGACATTTCCTTTAATAAGGATGGAACTATTTGGGGAACTTGGAAGTTCAGCTCTATAATGAAACTGATGTTCCTCTTTGCTAGAGGTGTAAAACCAGACATGGTGCATTCTGGGAGTTAAACCCCGGTGGCAAAATAGGCCTGTGGTCACAGGCAAACTTCCTTCCTAGACATGTCATGGTAGTTCTTTAAGACAGGAAGAAGTTGAGAATAAGTCTGCTTTACCTGAATGGGGACAGGGAAGTCTATCTATCCATGAGTCAAAGCTATGCTAATGGGTCCATAGCAGAGGAGATGCATGTCAGAGATGGGGCCGGGGGAGCTGGTGGAAGGATTAAATCTGAGAGCCAGAGTCACTGCTTGGTGGCTATGCATACCCCTAGAAGAAGCTAGACATACAACCTGTGACCTCACCCTGGAGGTCAGACAAGGAGATAGCGGCTCTGTGCCCTGGACCAGGGTGGGGTGAGTCAGTGAGCACTGTCCAGCCCTCCAGCTGGCACATTCTACACCTGATGTGTGCCAGTCAACCTCGGGTTTAGTAATAACCTGTGGGCATCTCCTGCACCTCCACAATGTTCCGAGGACCATGCCAAGAAATTGATAGTTACTGCCTTGTGTATATCCACAAAAGCATGTGCTCCTTTTCTTTTATGAACAAATATTTTTCAGCTTTATTGATAATTAACATAAACATTGCGTGAGTTTAAGGTATACCATGTGATTTTATATATGTGTATAGCGCAAAAGATTACCAAGTTCGGGTTAGTTAACACGCCCATCACCTCACACAGTTACCATTTTGTGGGTGTGTATGTGGTGGGAACTTTTAAAATCTCTCTTAGCAACTTTCAATATACACTGCACTATTGTGTTCTGTATAGAGTATACAGTACTGTCTTTCTTTATAAAGATAAGGAAACAAAAGCTGGAAAAGGTGGCCTACAAATATTCATAAGCGGTGGGGTCAGGATTTGGAACTTGGCCCAAATCTCATGTACTTTTAAAAAATATGCTTTTATTGATTTTTTTTTTTTAGAAAGGGGGAGAAAGAGAGAGAGAGACAGAAGACACAGAGAGAGAGAGAAACACTGACCAGTTGCTCTCCATACATGCCCTCACTTGGAATCAGACCACACCCTAGGTATGTGTCCTGACCAGGAATCAAACCCACAACCTTTTGGTATACAGAATGAAGCTCCAACCAAATGAGCCACTCGGCCAAGACTCATGTACTTTTTTACCACAAGTACATGCATACACACACACACACACACACACACATACACACACACGGTGTGCTGGGTATTCTAGTCTCTGCTGAGACTTGGTGTGCCTTCTCATAGTTGATCCTAGCATTCTACAGTCACATCTATGAGAGAGATATAGTGATGGTTGACTAGCAGCCCCTGAACATTCTAAGGCAACTGGTGCTTTATCACCTGGATAGATGGTCTCCAATCTGGCTGCTCATGTTGGCAGGGCTCTCTTTTGGGATTCCAGAATCCTGGTTTGAGCTGTCAAGAAGGTCAGAGGTTTGGTAAAAACCAGTGGACCACCTAAGAGGGAACTGTAAGTTCAAATCTAGTGCCAGGGAATGGCCAATCTCTTGCCTCTCTGGGTCACTTGTCATCTTACCTGCCCTGTCGTTGCAGCCAGCCTCAATTTGAAGTCCAAGGCAGTGGCTCTCGGGGAGCAGCCAGTCTACCAGGGGCCTGTGCACTGTATTGCAACCATCGTGCGGACTGAGGGCCTGGCGGGGCTATACCAGGGTGCCGGTGCCATGATGCTGAGGGATGTCCCAGGCTATTGCCTCTACTTTATCCCCTATGTGTTCCTGACCGACTGGATCACACCTGAGGCCTGTGCAGACCCCAGCCCCTATGCTGTGTGGCTGGCAGGTGGCGTGGCAGGTAAGATAGCAGCATTAATACCTGTCCCTGTGCTGGTCACCGCAGTGGAACAGTTGGGGCAGGGGTCCAATAAGTCCATGTTAAATACTTACTGTGTGCCAGAGAAAGGGCTAGGAATACAGGACAGCCCCCACTCTCCTTTCTTCCATCTCCTCTCCACTGGACCTGGGGAGATGGCAAGTCCCTATTTGGGCTCACTCAACTTTCAGTCAGAAGATACATTTTGAGCACTTACTCTGTGTCAGGGTGTTACTGAGCTTTTTAAAGGAAATTAATTATGACAGTTCACCATTTTTTAATATTGGCATATTATAAACCTTCCTCGTGTGAGGATCTCATTACCTCCAGAAGATAGGAATCAGTCTCCCCATTTTTTTAGGATGAGAAAGATCAGGTTTAGAGAAATTAAGTGGCCAACCCAAGATCACACGGCCAGTACAGATCTCAGCAGGGACTCTGCATTAGAAAGATCCAAGTTCAAATCCACACTTACTCATTTCATGACCATGGACCAGAACTTAACTTCCCTATTCAGAACTCACACTGCATCCGCCTATCACGTAAGGAAGACGTTGGTGTCCTTGCAGTGGTGTATAAGGCCCTCTGCAACGGGCCGCCTGTTACCCGCCTGCACTCATTCTCTGCTCCCCTGTCGGCTTCTGGGCTCCAGCCCCACTGGTCTCTTTGCTGAGGGCTGCCCTGGCTCTTTCCCACCAAGGGCCTCTATGAGATTTCTAGGCTGCCAGGGACTTTGACAAGCCCCATTTGGTCAAGAGAAGCTACGAAACCTGATTGAAGCGGGACTGAGAGAGTGGGATAAAGGAAAATGGACAGCCCAGCACCTGGGAGGGACTTGACTGCTCCAACAGGGCAGAGAGAAGTGCAGCGTAGCTAGAGGGGCCTAGGAGTCAAGAGAGATTGCTTTTATTTATTTATATATTTATTTATTAAATTAACTGGGGTGACATTGGTAATATTGAACATGGAGAATGCTTTTTAAGAGGCTCATAACATGGCCTTTGCTGCCAAGAGAAGAAAATTGTATTTCCTCCTCCTTCTCCTCCTCATAATTAGCTATGCGTGAAACTCTGCCAGCACATAACAAAGCCCAAACACCAGTGTTTTCCCTCACTCCCACTGCCCCCTTGCCCTGAGGCAGGCCACTCCTAGTATGTGCTCAGGAAGTACTCACTGGCTGAGGACAAACAAAGCCCTACCTGCTCTCATTTCCGGAGAGAGCAGGTGTAAGTGGCCTGGCAAGCAAACCTCCATCAGTAGTATCCTCACACTTGAGCTGGGGGACAGGGAGAGTGCCAGGGGAAGCGGCCTTTTATCCTGACCTGAGGCAGAAGGAAGAGAGGTCCAGAGGTCCCCCTGACACCAGGGATGGAGGGAGGCCAGGATGAGCAGAGTTTGGGGCTCCTCTTTGGGGAGCCTCTTGGCAGCAATTACAAGACTTGCACACCAGCTGCCTGGAACTTTGGCACAGGTTTGTTTTTCTCTCTCCGTCCAAGAATGTGCTCGTTTTTGTGTTTACACAATAACCTGGTGCTGTTTTTC
Organism: Lasiurus cinereus; assembly: GCA_011751065.1. Lineage (NCBI taxonomy): Eukaryota > Metazoa > Chordata > Mammalia > Chiroptera > Vespertilionidae > Lasiurus > Lasiurus cinereus. The sequence continues at coordinate 4,238,272 of JAAGEH010000293.1, read as the reverse complement.
CATAGCCCCTGCGAGTCACAAAAGTGCTCAAACCAGGGCACCTGAGCGTGTCCAACCAGGATGACGCAGGGCTCGAGGACCTAAGACTTTTATTCCATGTACCTGGAAGAGATGAGAGCTTTTTTAAAGACCCGCTCCCACGTTTCTTTCCAATCCCCAGGCTGGCCAGCACTTGTTTAGCTTCTGTGTGTTCAGGGTAGATGCTGCCTCTAGGGAGCTGCGAGCCCTCCTCCTCAGACTCAGCCTGGGCCTTCCCTGGTGCCTGGAAAGGTGCTGCAAGCCCTGGTGAGCCTGTTCCTGTTTCTCTAATAAAAGCAGCTAAGAAGGCTTCCACCTACAAAGCACTGGCTGTGCACCTGGCACTGTGCTAAATGCCTCACATCCATTTATTTATCCTCATAGCAACCCCATGAAGACAGGCCTGCAGGGTAGTATAGTTCTGTGAAGTCCCACAGCAAGTCTCAAGGGAGGCTCAGGAACAGCCTTTTAGGCCCTGACCCTGAACTTTTCCACTTCCCTCAGCAGCTGATTAAGCTTCTGAGTGGCAGGAAACTGCAGGGTCCCCTCTAGACCCCAACCAGCCAGCCCCTGACTCCTGTTTGTCTCTCTTTACAGGAGCAATTTCTTGGGGGACAGCGACTCCTATGGATGTTGTGAAAAGCCGACTCCAGGCTGATGGGGTTTATTTAAACAAATACAAAGGTGTCCTGGACTGTATCTCCCAGAGTTACCAGAAGGAAGGTCTTAAAGTAAGCCCACAGCAGTACTTTGAACTTTGGCACACGTTTGTTTTTCTCTCCCCATCCAAGAATGTGCTAGTTTTGTGTTTACACAATAACCCAGTGGGGTCAGTTCAGTCCCTGGAAGGCGGGTCACACATTGGGGGGCATGTGAGAGTATAGCGAAGGGAAACTGAGTGCAGGTGGTTACCATTTATCAAGCACTACAAGAGAAATGTGTCTCATTTGGTCCTTGCCCCGAGCTGGTGGAGAAAGTGGGTGTACACCCCACCTGACAAGGTTCAGAGAGGACTAGTAACCCACCTGAGGTCAAACAGCTGCTGCATGGCAGAACAGGGACCCAGACCCACATCTGTGTGTCACCAAAGCTTGCCTTCTCATTGAGATAGGCTGGGAGGTCCATCCTCACTCATTGCTCAGTGCCTTCCCCTCCCCACTCCAAGTGGAAAGTCCCAGAACCACCTCAGTCATCACATTTCACAGGTTCCAGCTCTCTGATCTGTCTTCTGCTCCTCCGCCCACGAAAGTATAGACACCATCACCCCTGGTCTCAGCTATCGACGCAGCCTCCAACCAGGCTTCATTTCTCTCCTCCTTGCTTCTCCTCCCTGCAGCAAGGGTCTTGTCCTAAACCCAAGGCTCTTCCTGCCTCTAAACTGTCCCAGAATGAAGACCAGACTTCCATACCCGGCACCCAAGGTTATAAACAAATTCATCCCTGTCTATCTTACCTCCCGTGACACCCGAACACCTTCCAAAGCAACAGTCTTGTTTGTTCTCCTGCAAATGGGCCCCCAATTTTCTTGACATGCCTCTTGGAATCAGCAGATTTGAATTCCAAGTCAAGCTTGGTTACTTGTGAACTGGAGGAATCCACACAAGTTGCTTCACCTCTTTGGCCCTCAGTTTCTCCAAGGATAACCATGCCTACCATGAACAACAGGAATATTTGTGGGTTAAATTGAAGCATTGTGGGCATAAGCATTTAAAAAGTGCTTAGCTTAATGCATCACACATAGAGAACATTTAGAAAAAGTTATCCATTTGTTACTGGCATTAGTATTAGGAGTTTTATTAGTTTAAATGTTACTACTGATCGCTGGGCCTTTTTTATTCATGTAGCTGCCTTGTCCCAAGTCCTCCAATGATTACTAATTACCCACTCCAATGCATCCAAACTTTTATTTGTTTTGCTCCAATGGAGTACTGGAACTTCTCTTCTTAAAACCTGGACTTCCACAAAGGCTGTCTCATCTGTGGGAGACTGCCCAAGTCAGAATTCTCCAGGTGCTCATGGACCATGGCCAACAGGGGCTGGAGCCAGTTCACAGGTCCTGCAGGCTCCACTGCCAGTACTGAGGTCTGTCTGACTATTACCTGATGTACAAATGGGTCCCGCTGCTCTTGCGTCCCTTGGTGTATGGTGCTGGATCCCTCAACTCCCACAGAGCACTTCTGTTCATGGATGGACGCTGAATTTTTGTTGTTGAGGTGGGGACCAAGCAAGGAATGTCTGGTACTGCTATCCTATAGATTTGCCTTTATTAAGGTCTTAATTTCTTCACATAGCTTCAACTTACTGTCCAATGTCATTTTATTTCACCCTGAAGGACTCTGTTGAGCACTTCTTGCAGAGTGACTCTAGTGGTAATGAATTCCCTCAGCTTTTGTTTATCTGGAAATGTTTTAATTTCTCCCTCACTCTTGAATGATAGTGGTGCTGATATAGCATTCCCAAATGACTACTTTTTTTTTTCTTTTAGTGCTTTTAATATTTGTCCTATTGTCTTCTGGCCTCTAAAATTATCTTCCTGAGTATCTTTTATCCAGTGAGTTGCTTCTCTCTTGCTGCTTTCAAGATTTCTTTGTCTTTAAAAAGTTTATTATATGTCTTGGTGTGTGTCTTTTTGAGTTCATCCTACTTGGAACTTATTGAAATCCTTTGATGTTTATATTCATGTCTTTCATCAGACTTAGGAAGTTTTCAGCTAGTATTACTTCAAATATTCTCTCTGCCCCTTTCTCTCTTCTCCTTCAGGGACTCCCATAAAGCATATGTTGACTGGCTTCAGAGTTTCCCATAGTCTCTGTTCACTTTTCTTCAATCTTTTTCCTTTCTGTTCCTTGTCATCAATACTTTTCATTGTCTTACCTTCAAGTTTGCTGAGTCTTCTGTTTGTTAAAATATGCCTTTGAATCCTTTTAGTGAATTTTAAATTTCAGTTATTGTACTTTTTAGTTCCAGAATTTCTGTTTGGTTTCTTTCTGAGTTTTTTATTTTATCACTGATATTTCAATTTCATTCATGTATCATTTTCTTGACTTTTTCCACATCTTTGTTCAGTCCTTCAAGCAACTATAAGACAGTTATTTTAAAGTCTTTGTCAAGTAGTTCTGCTTTCAGGTCTTTTTCAGGGATGGTTTCTGTTAATTTTTTTTTAATGCTTTGTGATTTTATTTTTTATTTTTTGGTTTAAAAACTAGACTTCTGAACCTAATACAGTAATGAGGTAACTCTGGAAATCAGATTCTTCCCTTTTCCCAGGGCTTAGTGTTTGTTGTTATTGTCTTTGTTTCATTTTTCTGATTGCCACAGGCTGTCTCTGTGCTGTGAACTTAGATCCTTTCAGGTCTTTTCTGAGCTGGCAGCTTTCCCTGAGCATGTTCAGTCACTATCTAATTTTCCCCAAACATGCAGTTGCTTTTGAATGTCCTAGTCTTGAAGGGGAAAAAGAGGAAAATGAAGGGGGAAGGGCATTAGTCCTTTAAATCCCCTGTAAGTCCCTTCAGCCAGAGGGGGAGGGGCTTGTATCAATGGAGGATGGGGTTGGTTGAAACAACAATGGTATCTCTCTGACAAGAAACAGCAGTCAGTGATCAGAAACATCTTTAATATTGGGAGGGCTGGGTCCTTTTTGCCTATCCTGACTCCCATATGCTGTATGCAGACTGCTCCAAGTACAGTGCACAGCTTCCTGCATCGGGGCTTGCGTGGAGGATGGGTAGCTGCTACAGTGCTAAGAGCTGAAATTAATCACAATCTACTGTCCAAACCTTCAATAAACTCCAGAATTCCAAAATCAGACAGATTCTGCTTGTACAATTGTTGTGTAGGTGGGGAGGCAGATTTCTGAATTTCCTGCTCTGCCTTCTTCCTAGAATTCTCACCTTAATTGTCTTTTCTGTTTTTGGCAGAAACAGTTTGTGATTTAACCAATGAGTACACATAAGAGAGATTCAAATGGGATGTTCTGTTTTTATATGAGATGTTTTTGTCTGTTATCTGAAATATTAATGTCATAATTCTAAAAATGTCTGTAGAGACAAAATATATTACTGATATTATTTCCTCCAAAAATTCTGGTGCTTAGTAAAAAAAAAAAAATGTCCTTGAGGGCAACTAAGGCCAGATGATCCATTTTTAAATCTCAATTGCATTTGGTCCATAGTTTATAGTCAGAGATAGGTGTTAAGCAAAGATAGTCATATTCAGCTTGATTAATCACCTCCTTGACTGAAGTTAATTTAAAATTTTTTTATTAGAAGGTTAAATAAAAGGTTATGTATGAACATAGGAAGTTTCAAAAGATATAAGAAGATATTGTCTAAATATCACTCTGGTGGTTCCCAGTACCTTCTCAGAGGCAATCGCTGTTATTTCATTTGATGTATTCCAAAAATATTTACAGCCTGTGCATGCATATATATGTGTATGGATACTTATATAAATTTGTATGTTTGCATATAAATAACATATGGTAACAAAAATTCCCACACAGTCCTGGAAGGTGGGTTGTCTCACAGTCATAGTCATAGGAGTAGGAGGAACATCTTTTCCCAGGACTGAGGGATGGCTCCAGTCCTACTTGGCTTAGGGCATTGATTTGGGGAATACCCACTCCAAAACACTTTTACTGCAGCTCACTGAGGGATGTACAAAGCCCTAAGCTGCTTCCACTTTCACCTGGGAGAATAACTCAGTGGTAAGAGAGAATTGGAAAGCAATAATGATGGCGGTGTTTAATGTTAGTAGCCCTCTCTTAATGATTAGCGGTAAAGCAGCCTTCAGGATGGGGGTTAGAAGTCCGTGGTTCAGGGCATTCCCAAGTTTTGGACCTATCTTCTGTCTGCTGTGAGGATTGCTGTGGGACATAGGGGCCATGGCTCATGCTTGGAGAGCTGCCATCTGAAATAGGGTGCTGGAGGAGTGACTTGGAGTCCTTGTGAAAGGATTTGGGACAGTAGGATGAGAGTGGATGACTCTAAGGAGAGACAGAGATGAGCATTTGTAGTAGAAAGCTTCCTGAAGCACCAGGTTTGGTTGCTCTTTGGTTCTGCAACATGGTAGGTCTGGAGCCTTCTCTCCTCTAAGGAATCCCTCACTATCACATCACACTGGGACTTTTTCAGCTCAGAAGCCATACTTCTGGTATCAGTGAGACCTTCCCCCTTCCTTCCTTCCTTCCTTCCTTCCTTCCTTCCTTCCTTCCTTCCTTCCTTCCTTCCT
>JAAGEH010000293.1:4199443-4233015 GCA_011751065.1 Lasiurus cinereus | reverse complement strand
CCTTCCTTCCTTCCTTCCTTCCTTCCTTCCTTCCTTCCTTCCTTCCTCTCATTCATCTATTCATTGATTCATTTAATAAGATCTATAGAGTAGCGGTTGGCAACTAGTGGTCTGTGAGGTCGAAAAGGTTGGCGACTGCTGCTATAGAGGGTCTTCTAGGCCAAGCACAGTGCAAGTGCTGGGGCTTTGGGGATGAACCATACACAGAGCCCTGCTCCCACTGCCCTTCCTGGGATTATTAATGAGAGGATGGGCCAGTCACGGGCAGTTGGCAGGGGTGTGAGAAGTGCCGTGATGGCAGAGAGATGACTGCACAGAAGGCAGTGGACCATTGTCCAGCACGGGTGGCCTGAGCGGACTACTAAAGGGCGCAGCCAGACTTGGGAGCATTGCAGCAGAAGCCCAATGGTGGGGAGAGTTGGTCCCTTAAAAGGAATGACAGGCTTTTAGACTGTCCAGAGTGACAGGTGTGAGGTGTAAGAGGCAGTCCAGGGAAAGAGCAGGAACAGAGGTTGTGGGTCCTGACAGGCCAGGGAAGGGTGTACACTTGCGCTTGGGCAGTGGGGAGCCATTGAGGCTTCATGAGGAACAACTCAGTGCAGTGTTTTATTTTTGTGTTCCGAGAGCAGTAAAAGTCAGAAGGTGTGCATTTTGTTAGCCACCTTTCAGCCTTGCAGAGCAGCTGCAGCTGTTGAAGGGAGGAGTGTCTGTCTGTCTGAAGTGGCCTAGGGCTCCTGCAGGGCCCAGTGTTGTGGGAGAGGAGGATCTGCCTGGCTTGCCTTGCAGGGGAGCCTCTGAGGCACCTAGCATGGAATTTCCCTCCAGAGCCTGACCCGGTTCCTGGCTGTTATTCAGTCACTCAGGATGAGCCTGTGGAATTCCAGAGCGGTTAGATATGAGAAAGGAGAGCTAATGTCACAAGGATCCCCTTTGCTCCCTACCTGAATTGCTCCAGGGTTTGGAGGAGCCACTGGCTCACCTCTTAGATCCTGTCCATCAGCTCCCTTCCCTGGGGCCCAGGCTTCCCAAGTCCACAAGGCCCTCTCTCCCCTTGCCATCCAGTTGCGTCTCCCAGGCTGCCCCAGAGTGGCAAGACGCAGGCACCGCTCCTGAAGTGAGGTCCCCTGACGTCCTGTCAGTGGCCTGCATCTAACTTGACACCACAATGCCCGACTACTGAGCAAACAGGGAATGCAAAGGGCTGGATTTCCACTTTCTTAAAATTACAATACCAGCCCTAGCTCATCAACGGAGTAAATTATACAGGAGTTAGTTAGCAGAGCTGCATCTTTTGCCTGACAGTTACCGAGTCATTTATGCTTGGATAGGGATGTGCCTTTAGATGTTTTGTCCAGGGTGGGAGGACGTTTAAGGACAGTTCCTCTCCAACTCACTGCTCACCAAAGCCCTTATCTATTCTCATCACGTTCTACATTATGTTGTAATTATTCCTGAGTGGGGCTTAGCTCCTTTAGCTGGTTATAAACTTTCCAAGGGCTGGAATTAGGTCACATTGATTAGTGTCTTCTTGCACCAGGCAAGAGAACTCAGCGGGGGGAAGGAAAGCACCTTATTGTATTCCCTGGGAGGGAAGGCAAACAGAGTCTTCTTGTATGAAGGCCAAGGCTAGTGGCTCATCAGTAGGCCACCATCCCGAGGCACTCACACTAGTGATTGAGGTTGGGTGCCATTCTGTCCAAAGCAATGACTTTAGATCACAAGGATGGTGATGTGCTAGTCAACACTGTGTCCATGCTCCACAGCGTCATCTCATTTATTCCCTCAACAACTGTATCAGGTCAGTAGCACGATCGACCTCTTTTACTGTTGGAACATTAAGTTTCCAGAGGCTGCCACTTGCCCAAATAACACAGCTATTAAATGGCACAACTGTGCCTCAACTCTCTGTCTGCCCTCTTCACATGGCCTGAGTTCTCCCCACTGGTCCCTGGGGATGTCCCAGGAGGCACCTGCCTCTGTATTGGTTGGGGCTGGTGCTCTGTCCACCATGGCAAAGAGGAGGGGAGAGTTCTGACTTCCAGATTCCTGAAAATCATGTGTGTACATGCCTGTGTGTGCATATGTGTATGTGTGTGCTCACAAGAGAAAGCAGCAATGAAGCAAGATGTGGTATTCACAGGACTCAACAGTATTGTCGCAGTACATGTGGGCCAGGCCTGGCAGAAGTGCCACCCAACGTGACCTGGGTCAGGGCAGGGCATGGCTGGGCACTCCAGGCAGCCTTTGCCTGTGCAGGTCCTTTGGGTTCTGCAGGGCCCAGCCTGAGATGGGCCTGAGCGGGCATCATCACCAGCCCTCCTCTGCCCTCGCTGTGACCCTGCAGAGGTGTGCTCAGGCCCCTGTGATAATGCCGTCCCCTGTCACAGGTGTTTTTCAGAGGCATCACGGTGAATGCTGTGCGGGGCTTCCCCATGAGCGCAGCCATGTTCCTGGGGTATGAGCTCTCGCTGCGGGCCATCAGAGGGGACTACGCAGTGACCAGCCCCTGAGTGCCAGGTCAGTTGCACCTCCCAGAGCTTGAAACTCTCTTCTGAGCCATGAACATGTCTCTCTGCACTGGTTTTCTGTCTAATCTGTGTTGATCCTCAGAAGTGAGGACTCAAACCAGAATACCCACCCACTCCCTGTCACACGGGCACCATCTTCCCATCTTCCAAATGAACTAAGCGCCTGAGTCTGAGAGCCACCAGCGGGCTCCCAAAACTCTAGGGAACAGCCTCTTTCCCATTTCCTCCCCTTCCCTACCCCCCTATCCCACCACAACCCTTTCCTTCTCCTTTCCTTATTGCAGAAAGATCACTGGCTTAAAGCATCTAAAGACAGAAATCTGAGTAAGAGACTCCCTTGCTCACATGCCTTCAATGGCTCCCCATCACCCACTAGGTAAAGCATCAGTCCTGAACCACCTCGTCCACACCACCATCCTAAGTATACCACCCTCACTCTTATTTCTGTGACTTTGCAATGCTGCCCTGTCCCCACGCTGTTTTCACACCTTTCCCATTGTCCTTGGCTTCATCAACTCTTTGTCATCCAGGCCTTGGTCTAGAAGTCTCCTCCTCCAGGAAGCCTGCCCTGATGCCCCAGCCAGGAGTTGTGCCTGCTCAGTCCCTCCCACACACCCCTGCATTGTAACTGCCTGATGATTTTCCTCACTCCCAGCCAGCATGAGAGTCCCAGAAGAACTGTGACTATTATTTCACCTCGATGGCCAGTGCCTCCTCACAGAGCTTGACACATGAATGGCCACTCACAAATATCACCAAGTGGCTGGATGATCAGCCTTCAATATCTTCTCAGTTCTTTCTCTCCCTTTCCTCTCTTGTTTCTCCTTCCCTGGCCCAAACTGGTCCCTTGCAGAGCTCAGAGACAAAGTGCAGTGAGTCGCTGACTTTTCTAGTTACCCAGAAACCGATTTGCTTTGGCTGTGGTGACTGCAGATTCTCTCCAGAAGGATGGTCTTCATCAGGAAGGTCTAGCACACCTCCCTGCAACCTCCCCTGAGAAGCCGAGCCCTGAGGGAGGCCTGGACAGGATGGGGGAGGGCAGGACAGAGTGGGCTGGCTAGAGTAAGCCAGGGATAGCCCTAGACATGGGCTTTAAAGCAAATGCTTTTAGCTCTTTACTGAAGTACCACATTCACAGCTTCCCGGGCTTTTTGCCCTCTCTTATAAAAGGAAGAGGGCAGCAATGCATTTTGCATAATTAAACATCTTGGGCAACAAGTTACTGTACTAGGGTTAGGTCCAAGGCAGGGAAGGGAAGACTGGTTCTTAAAGCTATGCTCAGATATTGGCCATTCCCCTTTTTTTAAAAAATAAAACAAAAACAAAAACCTATAATAAAACCAATGCATTTTATTTCTAGAAAACTAGAAAAAAATAAACTGAAAGAACAGCAACAAAAACCCTATGATTTTATTATTTTCTAAGTGTTTTTTATGTGTAGCCCCAAAATGGGATCCTACTTCCCACGATCTTTTATAATCTCTCCTGTTTAATAGTCTAGGACCGTCTTTCCATGTCCTTAAATCTTCAGCCGCAAGGTGGTTTAATGCCAAGGCCTGGCCGGTCCCAGAGTGGCTGGATGCTTGCCGGAGCTGTCGCAGTCTGTCACTTGTGACCACCCTGGTGATTGGCTACTGCAGGAGGAAGGGAGAAGTTTCCAGCACACCAAACCCTGATTGTTTTGAACTTGGCCATTCGGGACAGTGACCACCCTGACTGGAAGCTTTTCTTTCTGTTTAATCTATAAACACGTTAAAACAAAGGGCACAGATGTCTGCTGGGGTGGGAGGAGGCTGGTGCACCCAGCAGGAATTGCGGGGGGAGGGTTTCCCAGGGACTTTTCTGGAGCCTCATCTTAAACAAGCCTCACCCCAGGAGATCAACTTCCTGCTCTGACCCAACAAGACCAAGGCCCTCGAACAAGTCTTGGCTTTGAATTTACCACCCAGCTCTCAGATCTCAGGCCAGTCAAGGTTCAGGCCAGGGTAGGATCCACGCTTTGAGACATGGAAACCAGTGCCTTCCTCATAGTCTAAACTGGAGACAGTGAGATGATGTCATTAGAGAACTAGGGAAGTGGTAGGGTGGTGACCATCTCAAAAGTGCCCGCGAGCAGACAGTGGGAATCCATGGAATGCCTGCAGGACACAGCCAGCGCCAGTCAGTTTTAGCTTCCATCTAACAACCAGATGCAGAGCGCTCGCCCGCTCCCACACTTCCATTTCACCCACCTGCCCAGTTAGCTCTCTCTAGGTCAACACAAGAGTGACCCACGGACCATTTGTACCCAAGTGAACACAGCATGAGGTGGTTGTTTCGTGATGTGGTTTTATCTGTTCTTATGGAGAAATCTGAGTCAGACTATGCGAGGAAAGTGACCTTTGGTGATGGAAAGGGGGCCCAGCCACTGATTAGCGGTCAGTTCTTGGGCTTGTCTGAGGCCTGTGAATCTAGTGCACCACTCCTACCTCCACCGGGATCCCCCACATCCAGAACCTTCCAGAAATAATGCTGTTCTGCCCCTGCCATGACTTTCGTCATTGGTCTACTTTTGATGTCAGGATTCATTTTCAAGGGAAATAAATACAGCCTCCCTCCCACCCATTTTTTAGAAAATATGCAAATATAGTGGAACCTTGGTTCTTGAGCTTAATTCATTCTGGAAGACTGTTTGAAAACTGAATCTTTTTTCCCCCACTAGAAATCATGTAAATTGAATTAATCCATTTCAGACACCCAAATGATTCCGTTTTCATCTTCCTTTCTTTGAAATTTTCTCCCCTTTACTCGCCCCCCACCCATCCCTACCCCACCCCTGGCCTTCACCACACTATTGTCTGTGCTAATTGGTTATGCATATATGTATATGAGTCCTTTGGTTAATCTCTTCCTGTCGCCTCCTATCTTCCCCCCCGCCCCCCATATATGTCATTCTGTTCTATACCTCCATGTTTATGGATCTATTTTTTTTCACCAGTTTATTATGTTCATTAGATTCCACTTATAAGTAAGATCGTGTGATATTTGTCTTTTTCTGACAGATTTATTTCACTCAGCATAATACTCTCAGTATATAATACATACAGCACATGCCTAATGTACTGTTTAATCTATAAACACTTTAAAACAAAAAGGACATGAAATTTGAATTTAACAAAAAGGAAATGAAATGTACAGTAAAAATTAAAATGCAATAATAATAAGCAGCAATAAAAACACACAGCACAATTTCCTGTGATGTTAACAGCGTGCAGTTTAGCAATAAACTGACTCATACTCATGCATTCTCTCCTTTGTTAGTCACCTAAGAAATGTCTGGCTGACCATACAGGTATCAGCATGAAAGGGTTGTCTAGTTGAGAAGCCAACTGTTGAAGATGGGAGATGTTCGGTACAGAGAACCGAGGTTTGACTGTAACCTAGACAACCTCACAGCCTTCCACCAGCCTGTTCTCATGGTGATACTTTGCCAATGGTTGCTTCACCCAAGCAGCTCTCAATGGGGTGTTTGACTGCTAGATCTTGCTGACTAATTGTATGAAAGCCTTACCTTTCCTCCTTTTTCCCCAGGACCGGGGCTGGTGTCATGGACCAGGGCCTCATTCCCTGCAGGGTGAAGCCTCTCCAGAACCTGCTCACCTCCAAACCCCTTCTTTCCGATGGCAAGCACTCTGCTCCTCCCCTCCCAGCTGGACCATTGATGGATCGCCACCTATTTTTTTATCTGCACTGGCATGTGGCAAAAAGTGGGGCAAAAGAGACCTGCTTCCCACGACTGCTGTAAACTCACTGGGAATTCACAGAGGCGCTGGAGTTGTCTCTCAGTTTCCAAATAAAAACAATGAAAACTTCCTCAGGTCATTTCTGTATCGGATGCTTCTGCCTGGCTTCCACGAGACACAGGCTGCCCTCATTCTTCCCTCTGCTTAGATCCCTGTAGATGTCACCAGTGAAGAGGCCACTCCACGCAGGTGAGAAGTCTCACTTCCCTTTTCCCAGCTGCCTGAGGTGGGCAGGGAGGGCATGGCGGCGGGCGAAGGGGCAACGGAGTGAGAGGAAGCCTGCAGGCACCCTCCCCACACAGCCAGCAGTGCGTGCCGGTCACGGGCTCCAGAGGCGGAGGCACGGAGTGCGGACAGGGTGGCCGTTCTCTGGGCCTTATTTTCACAGGCAGAACAAAATGAGGCAAAATAAAATACGTTGTCCACAGCCCGGTTTCCAACATGATGTCGTGATTCTAAATTGTGTTTCTCACTAGAGCCCTGTGGGGAGGCCATTGCTCATGTCCGTGGTGTCACACCCACTGTTTGTGCCTACAACAGGCATCTCTAATCAGGCAGAGGGCCTCTCCTGTGGAGCTGGATGCAGCTTCAGAGTCCTCCTCAACACAGTAGCTAGCAGCCACTACTAGCCAGTCAGAAGGAATCTATTTGCCATTCCTGGCTTAAACCAGTGGTGAAAATTGCCTTAGACTTCTTTTCTCTCCCTCCACCCCACCTCCATGATTTCTTCATCCCCTCCCACTCCTTTGAGTGATTCAGAGATGTCTCTGAACATTCCCTGCCCTGCCAGGCCCAGTACCAAGGCATGGCGCTGCTCAGGCATAAAGTTAAAAGTGTCCAGCCTCATGGTTCATCTTGATGCTTTAGCAAAGGGGTTTCCTCCTTAAAATAAGCCCTCAGTGTGTCCTCGATCTTTTTGCCTCACAGACCCTGGCAATTGGGGGGGAGGGTTGTTCCTCGGGCAGATCTACAGGCTGTAGTCCAACTCACCATCCCTCCACCAGTCATCAAGCATTTGTGGAGCACCTACTACGTGCAGACTCTGTCCTTTGTGTTGGGGACAGCAGCACTTCCATTCTGGTGCATGGTTCTGCTGACAGGACAGGTGGGTGTGCCCACCCAGCTTCACTGGTCCTGGCAGGCACTGTGGACACTGGTGAAGAGATGTCCACTGTCATCCAGTCCATTCCCGATGAGCCCAAGGTCTTTTCTCTAACTCGGTCTAAAGTATGTTTTTAAGTCTGCCTCCAGGAGACCGTTTCCCAGTGCTGGTCCCGGTTGCCCAGTTTGTCTGGAAGTGGTGGTGTGTTCACAGCGAAGGCTTCTGCTGGACACCCTGATAAGGCTGAGAACCAAAAAACAACCTTCTTCAGTGTCAGAATCCCCTGCAGTTTCTCCGGGTGTTCTCTGATCTGCTCGTGATAGGAGGAGGTAAACAGAAAGAGGCCTTGCTGACTAAGTTCCATGTACCTGAGCTCCTGCTGAAAGCGGGACTTCCAGTTCCTTTTGATAGTCTTGAGGCCACACTGCTCCCTGCTGTCCAGCCCCTGGAACTTCAGAGTGGAAAAGAGAAAGCTGTCGGGACACCTGCATAATGTACAGAGCCCTGAACTGTCAGGGAAGGCCTTTGGCAATCCCCCTCAGAGCTGCTCTTCCAGATGCACCTCTTATTGCTCTGTCCCAGGATCCCTGTACTTCCAACAATTTTCCCATCCCATCCAATGCCGGGCACATGTGGGCATTTAAATGTTTGTTGAAGGAATGATTGAGTATCAAACAAACCCACGGGATCAGCTCCTGTCTGGCCTCCACCTTCCAGGCTGTCCTGCCTCTGCTTTTCTTTAGCCTGGACACCCTGACCTCCATGAACAGGGAGCATTCCTGTCATCGGAGAAAAAGTAACAATTACTATGACTCTAGTGAGCCCTGAGGTGGGTGGGGAAGACATCTACTAAGAAGGGCTCCTGGTGATGAACTGGGCTCATATTTAAAAACAAAACAAAAAACAGAGCACAGCAGCCATTCCTGCATGGAGCCTCTCACACAAACTGCACTTCACAGAGAAGCCTGTGCTGAGCTGCCTGCCATCTGTGCCAGCACTTAGAAGGGTTGCCTGAAATTCTATTTCAACCAGGAGGATTGAGGCTTTCTCAAGCCAATCAAAACTGCACAGCATAGCTGTAACCAATCAGAGTGGCTATTTTAACCAATCAGGACAATGCCTTTGGGACCAATCAAACTGCAAGGATTTGGAGCCCTCATTTGCATGAGACAGACCAATCAGGGACCATGGGCAGGGATTTCTGTCCATATAAGAATGAAGCTGGGGCCCTGGCTGGGTGGCTCAGTTGGTGGGAGCATCGTTCCCCATATGTCATGGTTGTGGGTTCCATCCCCAGCCAGGGCACATACAAGAATCAACCAATGAATGTATAAATAAGCGGAACAAAAAAATTGATGTTTCTCTTTTAAAAAAAAAAAGAAAGAAAGAAAAGCGAAGGAAGAAAAACAAAATAAAGGAATGAAATGTCATCTCCCTGGCTGAACTGAAACACCAAAGTTTTGCCAGAGCAGAGTGGAGCAGAGCAGAGCTGTCTAGCAGGAGAGGGGCCTGGCCCCAGGACCCCTGGCCCCAGAGCTGTTCTAGAGTTGAGCTGTTTTCATAGCCATGCTGTATCACCATTCAGCTGTCCCACAGCCGTGTTTGCGCTGAATAAAGTTTCCTTCTTCACTGCATCCCCAAAGGGAATTCTTGTTGGCATTGAATTGGTGCCAACAACCACCAGTCGACACTTTATAACAGCGGTTCTCAACAGCGGTCCCGTTCATTCTTCAAAATGATAGAGAACTTCTGTTTATGCAGATTGTAACATTTACCAGAAATTAAAAGAGAATTTTAAAAATATTTATATAAAGTGTAATAACCCTATTACACGTTAAAAATAATAACATTCTTATATAAATAGCTATGCTTTCCCAAAAAAAAAAACACTGAAAGAGTTGCACTGTGACATTTTTGCAAATCTCCCTAACTTCTGGCCCCACTAGAGGAAAAGCGGATCCCCATACGCTTCTGCTTTCAGTCCGCTGTGATGTCAGTTGCTGCGCAGCCTGTGGAAAGCTCCATTGCACACTCGAGAGAAAATGAGAGCGAGAAGGGCAGATACCATCTTCTGTTCTATGAACATTGTTTTGACCCCAGGGCCCCTTAGAGCCGCTGCTTCACACAAAAAATCTGTCACACAAAGGCTTTCCTGGTTGGTCAGCTGCAGAGTCACCACTTGGTGGCAGCAGAGGTCAACTGAATCCTGCACAGGCATAGGCTTCTGGTGGCTTCTGACCTGGGCCTCAGTGATGAGAGCCTCTGGGCCCTGTAACTACTCTTCCTGCTTTTAGGGTTTCTTGCCTCCCTTATTGTCATTTTACTTCTCGGTGGAACGAACCTCAGACTAGGGAGACCTTTGCCTTGAGCTCTAGTTCCAGGTCTGTCAGCAGCTAGCTGCATGGCCTTGGCAAGCTTTTGCATCTGCTGTGCCCCGTTTCCTCATCTGTAAAATGGCCTTCTTACCTTCCAGGACTTCAGTAAGAATCCAGTGCAAAAGTGGTTTTCTAAACTGTAAAATGCAGAACATAGGGGTTAGAGGATGGTCGGGGACGGCGGGGGGCAAAGGGGAGGTCGTCCCTGTGATTTTTTTTGGCCTGCCTTCCTCTCTGTGCATCTGGGCATTTGCATTTTTCAGGGGGCCACACAGGATGGCTGCGGCGGTGCTTCCTGGGCCTTGTCTCTGCAGGTGAACCCCTGAGAGCTCCAGATGCCTGGCTCCTAGGCCTTTGGACCGATACGTGAACATCTGATATGTGTACTTGGGGGAGGAGGGTTGCAGATGCTGATATGGCCCTTCTGTGCCCAGGGTGTCTGACCAGTCATTGATTCGAGTCCTTCAGGGTTCTGGCCCCTCTCTCAGACTGACATCAAAGGAATTTCCAGGAAACATTTTGTCCAGCAGAGGAGGTCAGCCCTTATGCAGAAAAGCCATCTGCAGGATCACTGCTTCCCCCACTGGCTGAACGTGAGGAGGGGCCAGTATTCTCTGGGCTCAGTCACCCCTGCCAGTCACAAGATGTCCCCCAGTGCCCTGTCCGACAGCGAAGGCCAGTCTCTCCTGGACACACCTGCAGACTCTGTGGATGCTGCGTGCTTTATTGGTGTTTGCTGAGTGACTCAGGTGTGTACAAAATAAGTGAACTTCAACTAAATTTAGTTTTTTTCAAGCATTCATTCTACCTGATGGCAGAAAAAGTAATTTTGCCATTTCAGGCTAAAATTCCAAAATTATAAGTGAAATGCGGCCAGTTCAGGATTCTCCTCCTTGTCCTGAGGGTGACTTTAGTTAGATTTGGGGGCTTGGGGTGTCGGAGCAGCTTCTATCTCTTAGGAGATACATCACCGTTCCTGGCATCCCCCCTCTCTAGTCCTAAGTCCTGGTCTTTCCTCCCGTGGTGGCTTTTGTGGCAGCGTCTTCATTCCCGTTGGGCCCTGGCCACATGGCCTATGCATGTCATATCTGCCAACCCAGGGCCTGTCTGCTATGCTCCATGACACACCCATGCCCTTCTCTGGTCAAAGTATTTGATGAGACATTTCTCTAAGGGAGAAATATATAAATGGCCAAAGAGCACACGGAAAGATGCATCAAAAGATGCAACACAAGTTATTAGGAAAATAAATCAAATTCACAGCAAGATAATTGGACTGGGATGGCTATGGTGCAAACGATAGATAATAAGTGTTGAGAAGGATGTGGAGAAGTTGGGAACCTCATGCATTGCAGATAGAAATATAAAATGGTACAGCCACTTTGGAAAACAGTTTGGCAGTTCCTCAAAAAATTAAACTAGAATTACCAGCAACTCCACTCTTAAATGTAAAAACCCAAAACATATAGCCCCACAAAAACCTTTACATGCATGTTCACAGCAGCACTCTTCCTAATGGCTAAAAGGCAGAATCATCCCAAACGCCTATCAACTGATAATTGGGCAAATAAAATGCAATGCCCGAACCCCACGTGGTGGGCCATCGTTAGTACAGTACTGAAGTACCTGCTACAACATAAATGAAATGTCAAAGCACCATGCTAAGTGAAAGAAGCCAGTCACAACATGTATCGTGTGATTCCATTTACAGGAAAAAAATCCAGAAGAGGCAAATTTATGGAGATAGAAAGTAGATTCCTGGTTGACACGGCTGGAGGAAGAGGGGATAGGGAATGGCTGCTGAGGTTTCTTCTAGGGGTGATGAAATGATCTCAGATTAAATGGTGGTGATGGTTGCCCAATCCTGAGACTACAGTAAAGGCCATTGAATTAGCCGCTTTACATGGGCGAATGGTCTTTGCATTTCTGCTGAGGGCTCCCTTCCGGAGGAAGAGTGGTCTTGGTCTGGGTGGAGAAGGAGTCACAGGGTTGAGCCTGTACAATATCGTCCCGTTTCAAAGCGGATGGGTGGGAAGATAGAGAAACAGATGCAAGTGGACTGGTCAACTCAAGGCCAGCAGCATGGGGCGTGGTGTGGACCTGGTCAGGAATCTCCTTTGGAAACAACTTACTTGGGTCCTAGCCACATGAACGAGGTGGCCAACGTGCAGAGAGCTGCGACCCCCTGCTGGTCAGATTGAGGAGATGGCGCTAGAGTCTGGTACCTGAGTGAGGACCTTGGCTTTACCACTTGTAAGCAGTGTGCCCCAGGCAAGTTACGTAACCTCTCTGGGCCTCAGTTCCTCATTTGTGCACTGGGAATAATTATATGAAATAATTACATATCTATCTCAAGGGGCGGTGGGTGGTACAGATCCAACTATACATTCCACAAAGCATGCTGCGCACAGTGCCTGCTGACGGTAAATGTTCCATCAATTTCTAGAGAAATCGCAACTCTCGGGGCACAGGGAGGAGGGGAGTCACCTCACCCAGACCTCCGAGAAGAGAAGCCGGCTTTAAGGTTACTGCAGGGATGGGTCCTGCGGGTTTTACAACTTTTGCAGAAAAGCTGAGGGAAACCACCAAGCCCTGCTGGGGATGAAGCTGTGGCTGTGGGCTGCAGCTCATCTCTTGGCCCACCTCTCCAGCTGCATTGTGTCCTCAGGTTTGTTCTGAGCCCAATCGCCAGCATCTGCCCCTGCCGTGATCTCAGCGTGGGCACGCTTGCCGAGGGAGGAAGCCAAGACTGTGGCCTGTAAACCACAGTGTGGAACGCGACACAGCTGCGTCTGGGACAGTCATTCAGAAAACCCAGAAGGAGGAGAGGAGAGGAGAAGGCTCTGCAGCGCCCAGACCCCACGTGGCGGGCCATCGGTAGCTGCTGAAGCCTGTGTCCCTCCTGGAGATGCCCAGCCCAGGTAAGCCTGGGAGAGCCCTCTGTGAGGGGGGCAGAGCCGGGCGGAGAAGGGCCCTCAGCCCTCAGCACAATTCTGAGTCCAAACAGCTCCCCAAGCTCAGCGTTTGTGGAGACTCGTTTGGCTGCCAAACCTGATCACCTCATGCGGTGGCTCCTGTGTTTGCTGCAGAATATTCATGGCCTTCATTACGGAATCCTGCCTGGGCCCTGCTCTGGGTGTTATGTAACATATGACGTGTGCACCTTCCTAATCGGCTAAACCGTTTGCCTGCTGAAGATTACTGGTGCCCCAGGTTTTTGGAGATGGGCGTGTGGGCTCCTATTATTTTAAATCTCTTTTACCCTCAGACAGCAGTCGGTGAACACAGCATAGGCAGCTGATATTCACAGAGTAAGAGCAGAAGGGAAGTGCAAAGGTTTTGCATCAGAGACAGCTGGGGCAGAGTCCGGTCTATCTCTCCCCAGCTGGCCCTGGGGAAATCATCCCGCCTTTCTGAGCCTCTGTTTCCCTCTCTGTCACACACGAATCACAACACCCACCCACGTGGCCATTGAGGGACTGACTGAGATGAGGCATGCTTAGGGTAAGTGCTTAACATTACATGCCAATATCCTATATAATAAAGGCCTAATATGCAAATTGATTGAATGGTGGGATAACTGGTTGGTATGACATGCACTGACCACCAGGGGGCAGACGCTCAATGCAGGAGCTTCCCCCAGCCTGCAGGCCCCAGGCCAGCCAAAGTGGATGCCAGCAGGGGCCCTCCCACAGATTGCATCGAGCTGAGGGACCCTCCCCATGGATGAATTTCGTGCATCTGGCCTCTAGTTAACAAATAATAATAAATGTATTGTTTGATAGATCCTTTTCACAGTTCGTCTGAGAGAATCCACAACCAAGCCCGGGAGACAGGCAGGACAGCCCTCTGGGTACTGCGTGCAGGGGTCACTGTGCGTGAAGAGGGAGGGCACCGAGGACATAATGCTCAGACTCTCAGGGAAGAAACCATAGAGGAGATGCTGGGAGGGTCTAGTAAACACAAATTCTCACACCCAGGAAACCTTGCCAGAACTTGCGTCCTACCCCCACTCACCCACCACTGCCACACAATGTTTTCACTTCTCAAGAGAAGCAGGTGGATCAACAAACTGTGACGACTGTGTATTCATCTTAAGGTCTGTGTCCCCTGCAAACCTTGGTGGCCTTTAGCGCTGAGGGAGGACGAAGGCTAACCCAGTGGTGCCTCTAGACTTAGAAATCCAACTTGTTACCTTTGATACACACACCCCACCCCCCAGCCCGCAAACTAATCGCTGAGAAATGTATCTTTCAGTCCAAACTAAGATTTTAAAAAAGTATGATTGACTATCATCATGGACCCACAATTTCTGTCCCCAAGAAGATCACAAAACACTCCTCTGACATGGGCCTCCTTGGCTAAAACTCCTCCTTCTCCTTCTCCTCTGTGGGAGGGGCTGGGCAGCAAGAGAGGGGTGAGGGACAAGTTTGTGCCTGCCCCTCCCTAAAAGAGCTGCACAGCCCCAGGGACCCGGCCACTTAGCTCATCAGAGAGCCTCGCTTTGGCCAAGGGCTGTTAGCAGTGCAGGTCACATGGGATGTTGTTGAGGTTGTAGTTGATTGAAAATAAAAGCTGAGCAAAGCCCTTGGAGAAATTCTGTCTCTTGGTGCTCTTAACTTTCCCTATTATTGTGGTCAAAAGTATCCAAGAAGTCTAGCCCATTAGGGAGAGAAGCACTTTTATTCCTGACAGTACTCAGAAACAGTCCCCTCCGAGGTGCCTCTAAACTCTTCCCAAGCTTGAAGCCTTTGGGCTGCAGGGGAGGGGGCCATTCTGATGGTAGACCACCCCAATTCCTCTGCCCCCAGCCAGGCACTGCCCCGGCCGGCCGTGGAGGTGCTAGCCAGAGGTGTTTAGGTGACTGGCTGTATGGATTCTAGGGTTCCTCTGATTTGTGCTCTAACCCAGCACCTGCTCCACGACTTGCTTCTGGCTCAGCCCAGCACTTTCTGCGCATAAACATGCCCCTTCTTGAGTGCTCTCCCCGCTTCTGGGCTTGCCAAATGGCTAGCTTCTCCCACCATTAGTCTCTCAGGGCCCCAAACTCTTGGCAATGCCCAAACCTCCCTCCCCCAGCACCCACCGCCGGGGCGCCTCAGGCATACCCTTGTCCCCCAGTAGCAGTCCTCAGGCTCCCCCAACGGCCCCAGTCCCCGGCAGCCATTCAGCCCTTTGGCAGAGCTTGTTGCTCTTCGTTCTGAGCAGCAAGGTTGGAAGAAGTACCTGGAGACCAGATGTGCTCTTTTTTTTCATATATATTTATTCCAAAATAAAAATATAAAAATTTAAACAAATATATATTTTTAATTATAAAAAATATAACAATTGATTTTTATTTAGCATGGCTTACTTGATTTTTAAATTGCAACAATTTAAAGAGGAGGCTTTTAAAATTCAATAAATAGAATAAATACTATTTTATCTTTATGCTCTGCCTCTCATCCTTTCTTTCTGGAAAACTCCCAGGAGGCTGTTGAGAAATGTCAGCGTGTTGCCTGTAGTGGTTTGGTTGCATGGCTGTTCACAGGAAAAGTTCTGTGGGGATAAAAGTGAATGAAGACGGAGTGACTATAGCAGAATGGAACCCACAGCCCAGGAACTGCCCTGCCCAGATCCTGCTGAGGGGAGGGAGTTCCTTGGGCAGGCAGCAGGGAGCTTGAAACACAGAGCAAATGGATGGGGAGGCCCAGGGATAGGGTTTTGTATAGATAGGCAGCTAGCTGACTTTGTGGTAGAATTTCAGGATACACACACACACACACACACACACACACACACACACCCCTACCAAATGGTCCTAAATCTCTTTATTAGGAAAAACCTTTTTTGGGGACTCTTGGAGGCTAACAATTTTGTTACTGTCCTTTTGGGTTGTCCTTTCAAGGTCATTTATAGCACAATGTGAAGGGCAGGGCCTTGGGGTCACATTGACCAGAATTCAAATCTCAGCTTTGCCACTTAATAAATACTAGAGGCCCAGTGCACAAAATTCGTGTATGGGGGGCGGGGGCGAGAATCCCTCAGCCCTGCCCGCACCCTCTCCAATCTGGGACACTTCAGAGAATGTCCAACTGCCAATTTAGGCCCTATCCCTGCTGGCTCCTAACTGCGTGTCTGCCTTTCTGCCTGATCACTCTTAACTGCTCCCCTGCTGGCCTGATCACCCCTAACTGCCTCTGCCTCGGCCCTTGCCACCATGGCTTTGTTCAGAAGGACACCTGGTCTAATTAGCATATTACTCTTTTATTAGTTTAGATGCAGCCTTAGGAAAATTAGTTAACCTTGCTGAGCCTCAGTTTCCTCCTCTCTAAAATGAGGGTAATAAACCTGGAAAGTCTGCAAGGTAGCTACACAATGAAACAGTATATATAAGCCCTTAGAAGCACATGCTGTTGATGGTAGAAACTCATTCCGTTAGGCGGCTGAGTGAAGGGCCCTCAGCCTTCTTTGAGCTCTGGTAGTGATGCTAACTCCCACGGTGCCCACCCCTCTCCTGCTCTCCAGGGACTGGTTTAGGCTGCAGAAGATAATGTGCTGATGGGCATGTAGCACAAATGGCAAACTTTCACCTGGACCTGGCTGAGTTTTCCTTTAAACACCTTAGCCAACTCTCCCCCAAACCTTCTTTAACTTGCAGGCTACAACTGCCATTCTGTTGCTAATAGGTTAGCAAACTGAATCTCTGGATAAGTTAGTGTTCTGTGACTATGGCCCTGAATCCCTAGATTTAATTGTAATTAGATGCATTTGTTTATGATGCAGTAGGTGGAGAGAAGGAAATGGTAATAGAGGTGTCTTTAAAGCTAGGGAACATTGGCTATCTGAGGCAGTGGTCGGCAAACTCTTTCGTCAACAGAGCCAAATATCAACAGTACAACGATTGAAATTTCTTATGAGAGCCAAATTTTTTATACTTAAACTTCTTCTAACACCACTTCTTCAAAATAGACTAGCCCAGGCCGTGGTATTTTGTGGACGAGCCACACTCAAGGGGTCAAAGAGCCACATGTGGCTTGCAAGCCACAGTTTGCTGACTATGGATCTGAGGCAACGTTCACTTAAATCTATTGTTCTGATTCATTTTCTGATAGGTCTCTTCTCGACCTGGAACTACCAGTTCCACCATCAGCATCCATGCTCACTCAGACAGACTTGGCATGACATTCACAGAGACACAGCTGCGCTGAGCAGGGATATCACAGAGAAAAGCACACTCACTGGGCACTTGTTGTTCTTCAGGGCTCCGACCGTCTTCCTCACCCGACTGAAAACCAGGGGGAAGCTTGCTCTCACAGTGGTGTTGGCCATCTGGGCCAGGCCCTCCTGGAAGCAGGGTGTGGTGCAGTTGTCCTGGGGAATAAAAAAGGGTGTGAAGGGAGGCACTCAGCAGACTGTTTTGAGAGGGAATGAGAAAAAGAATGCTTTTAGGCACTATTTTAATTTAGCCACACAGACCGCGCCCCTTGCCAGTCCGGGAAGTGACCAGTGTTTCTGGGGAGACCCTTTGTCCGCAGTGACACCCCTGTAGGTTTCAGGATGTTCCATCCAGGGAGCCTGAGACCTGCGGGCCCTGGAAATCAGCCAGTTCGGAGTCTCCTTGTCAAACAATGCTCCCTGTTCCGAGTCTTGCAATAGTGATTTTGAAAGTCAGAGAAGAAAAAGGCCTTTCACACCAACCGGATGGGATGTGCCATGAATGCAGCGGGGTTTCTGCAGGAGCCGACGTCATGGCCTGGGACGAGGGGCAGGGAGGGTGGAGCTGCGTGGTGCTGCCTGTCTGGTTCTCAGCTGCTGGGTGGGCCTAACATCAGCTGGGGCGGGAGCGCTGGCTCTCCCAGTCCTTGCTTCAGAGAAAGCTTATCCCCTTGGGTAAGCTCTTCCTCCTCACCTTAGCCAGAAAGTTTCTGCCACACTTCCTCTCGGCTTAAACGGCCAGTGAACTTCCGGAAGCCCTTTCCACTTCCCCTCCACCCACAAACTTGGCCGCTGTCCTCCCAGAGGTCCCCTTCATCAGCTAAGTAGACCAGAGAAAAGATGAAGAGCTGCCGTTTTCTTTACATTGCTTTGCAACCTTAGAGGTTATCGTCAAATGCATCAGAAAGTAATGTGTTATGGGCTGTATCATTTGTTATCATCTCAGTTCTAGTGTGATTTAATCATGCACCTGGCACAACTAATTTAAAAGGACAGTCAAGATTCTTTTTTAAATATTAAAGAGTGATCCAACTTCTCAAGGAGCATAGAGCTGGCCAACTACAAGTAAATCTATATGATACAGAATTCCCAGAGCCTGGTTTTGAAAGGAAATGCTAATCTATAACAACTGTAATTAAGTAACACTTGCTTATTTTAAATATCAAATAAAGCAATTATTTTTGCTTGAACACTTAAAAAGGAGATCAAGATTATATGCTTTTACTATACTTACAGAAGGGATGGGCAGACACAGACAATTGGTCACCTGCAAAAGAGTAATTTCAAAGTGAAGATTCCAGAAATGGAAATTAAAACCAGCTTGAAAAGATCTTACCAGGGCATTTACTCACATTGCCACTACAGCTGCATTTTGACAGTGGATCTTTCTAAAAGAGATGAAGAGACAAGAACCCATAATGTGTGATGTGTTCTCCATTCTCCTAAAATGATGCACTTACCTGTCAGTAGCTGCCTTTCCCACTGATGCCCCTCTCCACAGCTTACCTGGAGGTTACCAATGAGGTGCGTGATGTCCTTGATCCCTACCAAGGTCAAACAGCCCTGCCCAGCCACGGAGCCGAAGAGAAGGGCAGAGGCAAGGACCACAGTCAGGAGCATCTTGACCCAGAGTTGGAGCTCAGCCTGTAGACACCTTCACATCGAGTCGTATTTAAAGCTCCCTTGCAAACGTGGAAAAACCCCAACATCAAACTGATACCAAGTGCCCACTTTTTCTTTGTAAGTTTGGGTCACTTGACATTGAAAAAAAAAGATATATGTATTATATCAAACTGAGTCACTTGGCAAAGACTATGTTGCATTATCTCAGGCAATATCATTCCTTAGAAAAAAAAAGCTTTTGAAAAGGTTGGGTGTGGGGATGCTATAGGAAAAGTTAAAGATCTTAAACACACACACACACACACACACACACACACACACACGCACGCACTTTGAGGCGGAGGTTCTGGTTGTGAGAGTTAAAACACTCTCCATGAAAGCCCTGTATGTTCCCTCTTTCGCTTTGTTGGAAATGCAATATAGTGATAGGCAGACATGGGTGTTCTAATGAAGGAGGGGCTGGGCTGGGTGGGAGAGGATGGTGGGACAGGCAGGAGGATGAGCGAGAGAGCAGTTTCCTGAGCTGCTCTGTGGGACAGGATTTTTGCAAACTCGGTCTAGTCACTGCTACCTCAACCTTACTGTACTTTATTCCCAAATTTTATTTTATTTTTTAAAATTTCTTTATTAAGGTGTTACATATGTGTCTTTATTCCCCCATTAATCCTCATCCCCCCACTCATGCCCTCACCCCCCTGTTGTCTGTGTCCATTGGTTATGCTTATATGCATGCATACAAGTCTGTTAGTTGATCTCTCCTCCTTACCCCCACCTTCCCTACCTTCTCTCTGAGGTTTGACGGTCTGATCGATGTTTCCCTGTCTCTGGACCTATTTTTGTTTATCAGTTTATATTGTTCATTGCATTCCATAAATGAGTGATATCATGTGATACTTATCTTTCTCTGACTGGCTTATTTCACTTAGCATAATGCTCTCCAGTTCCATCCATGCTGCTGCAAATGTTAAGAACTCCTTTTTTACTGCAGCATAGTATTCCATTGTGCAGATGTACCATGGTTTTCTAATCCACTCATCTGCTGATGGGCACTTAGGCTGCTTTCAAATCTTAGCTATTGTAAATTGTGCTGCTATGAACATAGGGGTGTATATATCCTTTCTGATTTTTGTTTCTGTTTTCTTGG
Source organism: Lasiurus cinereus (assembly GCA_011751065.1). Lineage (NCBI taxonomy): Eukaryota > Metazoa > Chordata > Mammalia > Chiroptera > Vespertilionidae > Lasiurus > Lasiurus cinereus. The sequence continues at coordinate 4,213,264 of JAAGEH010000293.1, read as the reverse complement.
GATATATTCCAAGAAGTGGAATCACTGGATCAAATGGGAGTTCCATTTTTAGTTTTTTGAGGAAACTCCATACTGTTCTTCACAGTGACTCCACCAGTCTGCATTCCCACCAGCAGTGTATGAGAATTCCTTTTTCTCTGAATCCTTGCCAGCACTTGTCATTTGTTGATTTGTTGATGATAGCCATTCTGACAGGTGTGAGATGGTACCTCATTGTGGTTTTGATTTGCATCTCTTGGATGATTAGCGACTTAGAGCATGTTTTCATATGCCTCTTGGCCTTCTTTCTGTCTTCTTTAAAAAAGTATCTATGTAGGTCTCTTGCCCATTTTTTGATTGGGTTGTCTACCTTCCTTTTGTAAAGTTGTATGAGTTCCCTGTAAATGTTGGTGATTAAGCCCTTATAGGTGATAACATTGGCAAAGATGTTCTCTCTCCCATGCAGTGGGATTTCTTGTTGTTTTGTTGATGGTTTATTTTGCTGTGCAATAGCTTTTTATTTTGATGTAGTCCCATTTGTTTATTTTCTCTTTAGTTTCCATCGCCCTAGGAGCAGTATCGGTGAAGAAATTGCTTTAGCATATGTCTGAGGTTTTGCTGCCTGTGGATTCCTCTAGTATTTTTACAGTTTTGAGTTTATTTTTGTGTATGGTATAAGTTGGTGGCCTAGTTTTATTTTTTTGCATGAATTTGTCCAATTTTCCCAGCACCATTTATTGAAGAGACTGTCTTGACTCCATTGTATGTTCATGCCTCTTTTGTCGAACATTAATTGAGCATAGTGGCTTGGGTCAATTTCTGGGTTCTCTATTCTATTTCATTGATCTATATGTCTGTTCTTGTGCCAGTACCAGGCTGTTTTGAGAACAGTGTCTTTGTAATACAACTTGATATCTGGTATTGCCACTTACTTTTTCCTTCTTTCTCAGGATTGCTAAAGCTATTTGGGGTCCTTTTTAATTCCAGATATTTATTCCCAAATTTTAATGCTGTTTCTCATACCTGGGGCCAGATTCTGCCCCTCACACAAATGCATCTTTATGCAAGTATTCCTTTGAACAAGAGTCTCAAGAGGATCTCTTCAACTGTAAGAACAAGAATGCAGCAAGCATGCTGGTTAGCACCAGCCTTGAAAGACTACATGGCACTGTGCAACACAGAGTGAAAACTCAGCACTTGAAATGGGATTGTTGCTAATGTTTATTGAGCACTTACTACCAACCAGTCACAGTTCTGAGCACTTCATGGGAACCAAGCCATTGAAGGCTAAGCCAGGAGTTGGTGGCCCAAGTCAATGTCTCTTCTCCCATTGCCCTTCTGCTCACTCAGCTCAGGCCTCTGGGTAGAAGGGAGAGGCTTTGACATCACCGGCTGCCTCATCTTGGAAGGGCTGGAGGCCCATCCTGTCCTGTGCTGTCTGGGAGAGGGCTTGATAGCTCATGAGCCAGAGGTCTGGTCTTTAATGTAGCCAGGTACCCACCATCACTGGTATCTCTGGTGGGTCCTGATTTACTAGGAGGAGTCCCACATATACAACTCAGGAAAAAAATGGGCAAACTAACATTTTTTTCTCCCCAGGCCAAACTCTGGCCTGCCCAGTTGGGCTTGGACCACCACCCTCCTAACCACCCCACGAACTGGTGTAGGGAAAGGTGATCAGGGCACATTGGTGCTCCTTGGGCAGGGTACCCAGCCTTTCCAAGCATCAGTGTACCACCAACCCTCACCTGCACAGGAACTGGGGGCAGATGGCCCAGTCCTACCTCATGAAAGGATGGGACCATTCCATTCAGGATGCATCCTCAAGAATGAGCCAAGTTTATTGGGAATTTGGGCTGGTCTCTGTCATACCCTGCTCATGTTCTGCTTCCACCTTCCCTACCACCCTCCCATCACAGTGGTTTCTTTCTAATTCCAGCCTTCAGGCCTTTGTTTTTGCTAAGTTCTGCCTGGACTGTTCTTCCTCAGTTCTTCCATGTGCATCCATTCTCATCCTTGAGGTCTCAATCCAAATGCCGCCTCCTCCTTCTCCTCCATGAAGCCCTCCCTGACCACAGTAATCATTGCCATCTTCATGATTCTGCCTTGATATCTATTCCTCCCAGCGGGATATTCGTTTCATGACAGCCAACATGACAACTGGTTCTTGTTCTTACTGTATTTCCAGGTCTAGATTAAGTGCTCAGGAATTACAGCTTAGAGAAATGAAGGATAAATTTCATTTTTTTAAAAAGATTCTTAAACTTATTTATGAAGTAACCAATAGATGTTCCAGTGGATCCGTAACAATAACTAGAAGCAACATTTTAAAAACCTGAGCAAGGAAAGCATTTCACAAATGATTAAGCAATGAGCCAGGTAAACACGCTTTTTGTGTAGTCTCTTGAGAATGTTGAAGTGCTTTTCAGTCTCTTCTCCCTTTCAGTTCTGATAGTAACTGTGTGAGGAAGGCCTGTCCATTGTGGGAAGTTCAATGCTGTAAAGGATGAAACAGAGTTAGGTAACTATGCTCTACAATTCTTGACCTCTTCCCCACCCACTCAGTTATAAAAAAAAAAATAAGACTATTGAAATGGTAGTTCAGCAGTTCAAAACAACATTAGAACAGCAGATGTTTATCTAGGCAAGCAACAACTTTTGAGGTTTAGCTTCTAGGATTTTTTTCAATATCAAAATGTAAGTATGCAAATACCTCCTGCAGAAAACAGGTTGAACCAAGCTCAGAAATTAATTACTCATTATTTTAAATATCAAGAAGATTGGAGAGTGGGATGCTTACCAAGATTTGGTCTAGATAGCATATTTTGCAATAAATGACAATACTCAATTCATTTATTTTGTTCCAAAGATAGCATATGACATTTTTATTTTGTGATAAAAAGCCCATGTGTCATGAATTATTTCTTTAGGAATAAAACACAATAGTCAATTGTTCTGGGAAAGCCACAGCACAAAATGAAACACACACAAAAAAATGGCATGAAATTTCTAAGTAAAACCCATTCTGCGTTTTTCTCTAAACAGCCAAGAGATAACTAATTATGAGAACCCTCAAGTACTAATTTCTTAATCAAATAGTTATGTTGAAGTCGACTGGTATTTCCCAACCAATGGGATGGGCAAGCCCCGAGGGATGTGCCGTCCTCCCCACAGGAGCTTCTTCCCAGGGAGCGTGACTTCTAGCTGGGGTCCTGCACCTCTTGACTCACATCCCTCCTAAGCAAGTTCTGGGCCCTGAGGACCTAGGGCTGACTGTGCTCTGTTCTGCTCCCACAACATTTCTAGAGCTCCAGACACCTCCCCTAACCTCCTCACTGTCCGTGAATGACAATCTGGGCCATCCTTGTAAATGGAATTTTTATTCCCTCGCATCGATGCAGCCCATCATTATCTGAAAGCTGCTTCTGTATTTGTCAGAGGCTATGGGACCCCTTTTGCTGTGCCCAATTGATTGGAGGCCATCTACTTAAGAAGGAGTGAGAACTCCTATTCAGGATCACACTGAGGAAGGCCCTAGAATCTGTTGAACCTTTATATGTAAGGTAACATATTAAGCACTTTATGGGAAAGAACCTACAAGCAGATGGAACAGAAAGGGCCTCTATTTTAGTAGCTATTGTGTACAGGCTTTTTTTCCTAACTGGTTACTATTGGTGTATAGATAAAGTAATGAGCTTCTGCTGTGAGCCAAGAACCACATTCCTTCACGGCTGCGACAATAATCATTAATCACTAACGCATCACCTTTCTGTGCTACCTGGAGAGGGGTCCCGGTGGCGCTGTTCTGGATTTCTGTTGTAACGTCTTTCTCGATATTGGGAGCCCTCAATGTCCTGCAGATGAGGGAGGAGGATGTCCTCCAAGTCCTTGCAGCAGGAACTCGCTTAGGTGGCACCAATCTTGACCTCCAAATGAAACAGCCCATGGACAAAGGAAGAGTGATGGTGTCTGCAACAGAATCTGAAGAGAACCTGGGAGAGGCTTCTCATGGCAGCTCGTGCCATTGATGCTGTTGAAACTCTGGCTGATGTCACTCTGCCATGCCTTCCCGTGGGCTGTGCTGAAGTTTGCTGCTGCCACTGGAGCCACTTGCACTGCTGGGCACTTCACTAGCCAGATCCAGCCGCCTGGATCCCGAGAGCCGGGAGCCGAGATCCCGGGCTGACCACAGCCTCTCACACAGGTGTCTTGGGTTAACCTGGCCACCACTGCTCTGTGTAACAGACTCCTCACTGCCATGTGGACATCATCAGCCTTGCAACAACAGGGGGCTCACTCCACGGGCAGTGTGCTGATGCTGAGCTGGAAATTCTGCACATGCATGGCACCGGCTCCCCTGGGGGTGAGGGAGAGGAGTCACCCAGGATTTGATTTGCCTGGAGACCCTGAAGGTCAAGCTGAAAAGGAAGAGCAGGCTGCAGCTGAACAGGCTGTGACCAAGGAGGAATTCTTATTTAACCAGAAGCCCGATGCACAAAATTCGTGCAAGAGGAGGCCTTCCTTCCCCTGGCTTCCAGCAGCTTCCCTCTGGCACCTGGAACCCGGGCTTCCATCACAGCCCAGCTTCGCCTGGAAACTCGTCCAGACAGACGTGTAGTGTAATTAGGATATTTTGCTTTTATTATGATAGATGATGAGAAACTGAAGCTTTTCAAAGCGACGTGACTTGCTCAGGATGACATGGCTATTTATTGCTTGAGGAGGAGGCATTTTCTTTTAGGCACAGCCTGGGCAGCATCCTGCAGATTTTGGTATAAATAAGAATAGTTTCCCCACTCTCATTTATTTCTTAATAACCTGTAATGTCAGTTTTGCTTTCTTCTTTGATGAAGTTCTTGTTGTTTTGGCCTTTATCGGGAGCCTTTTTGTTTCTTCTCCGGAAGTTGTCTAGTGGTGCTCATTCTTTTTTATTCCTGCCTATTTGATCTTAAGATTACACGCTTTCTCCAATAGAAAAAAAAAAAAGTCGTTTCCATTCCTTTTTTGATCTCCAACTCCCTTTCTCTTCCTCCTATAATTTCTATCATAGATATGTTGAAATATTCTGAACTTATTTCTCATACCTTTGCTTTTGTTGTTTTTATTTCTGATTTCTGGGGAACTTTAGGATTGGATCTTTTGGCAATTCAGTTATCTGAAGAATCCAACCTGTTGTTTAACAGTCTCTATTTAGGTTCTTTCCCTCAACAAACATTTTAATTTGAACGTTTTTTAAAGTTCAATATGCATTCCAAAAAATATGTAACAAGCTCAGAAAGACCGCCTTGCACTATTTTTATAAAAAGGAGGCAGGAAGGTGACATACAAATGACAAAGCTATATAAAATGGCCTTACAATTTTCCACTAAAATTAAATTAATTAAAAATTATACTAAAACTTTCATTTTCACTAAAGTTTCAGCCTAGACACAGCCACCTGGCATGTCTTTCTCTCAAATCTGATACCCACTGCCAGACCCCAAAGCTAGGTTATGGTTCTGGCCTACTCTCCCCAAACTTCACTGAAGTGCCACTCCATCTTTTCTTCTAAGCTTTAATCCCATTTTTATTTAGAACAGTTTAAGATTTACAAAACAATTGTGAATATAGTACAGAAATTTCCTGTATACCCCCTCTAATTTCCTCTATCATTAACATCTCACATTTGTTACAATTAATGACCCAATCTTGATACCTTATTGTTAGCTAGAGTCCTTACGTCACTCAGATTTCCTTAGTTTTTCCTTACTGTCCTTATTCTGTTCCAGGATCCCATTGAGGTCACCACATTCGCCACATTACACTCAGTCATCATGTCTCTTCAGGCTCCTCTTAGCTGTGACAATTTATCAGACTTTGTTTTTTATGAACTTGACAGTTTTGAGGAGCACTGGTCAGGTGCTTTGCAGAATATCCCTAAATTGGGATTTGCCTGATATTTTCCTCATGAATAGACTGGGTTTATGTGTTTTGGGAGGAAGACTATAATATAAAGTGCAGTTTTCATCATAAAATATCAAAGGTACATATATCAACATGACCCATCCCTCTGGATGTTGAGCTTGATCATCCGGCGGTGGAGGTAGTATTTGTCAGGTGTCTCCATTGTAATATTTCTCTCCGCCCTTACCCTGCATCCCAGCGCCCTCCACGCGGTGCTTTTTGGCTGGAAGTCACTATACACAGCGCACATATAAGAAATGAAGAATTATGTCCCACTTCTTTGAGTGCTGAGTCTCCACATGAGTTATTTGGGATGCTTCTGGATGGGGGATTGGCTCACCGTTTATTTATTTTTTGATTATTTATATTAATGTGGATTCTCAGATATTTATTTTATACTGTGGGTTACTATCCAATTCTTATATATTTATTTTGTTGCTCAAATTGTTCCATTTTTGGCCATCTGGGAGCTGTTTCCATTACCTCTTGTGTCTCCTTTGACCCCTTCATTGTGGCTTTTTTGTTTTTGTTTTTTGATACTGCCTTGCTTTCTGGCATTATGAGATGCTTGGGGCTCATCTTGTCTATTTCCTGTGCTGGTCCTTTTATTGGAGAATGGCATTTAGAAGGCAAGATTAAAGCTACTGTGCTTATTGCTACTGGGGTTCTAGTCTTTTCAGCTGTGCAATTACATTTTTTATCTTCAAGAATTATTAAATATTGCTTCCTTTCCATAACAACCAGCTCTTATTTCTTCAATGCAATGCAAAATTAAAGTTATAAGTATAGATACACTCAGGAAACAAGTGAGGGAGAAGCTCTTTTATTAAGTGCTTTTTCACTCAGGGTTATTTGCCCTGAATGTTCCATTTAAACTGCTGAGTATTTTTATATATCTGTTCATTTTCTTTTTTGCTCTGCTGGTGCATAGGAATAGCTGTTCAGAAAGATAATCAGGACTGGTAGCAGAGATGGGTCCCAGCAGAGATTGTATAAGCCAATATAATTTCTTTTCATTCTTAACAAAAATAAAGGACAAATTAAGATATATACTTTTTTTTTTTTAATCAGCTTAGAGATTCAACAGTTTGTTCAGCACAGGGATGCTGAGAGCTACCTGGGTGGAACTTCACCTTAGCTCAAATAAAGTCTGTCTCAAAGGGGGACAGGGTTGTATGTATCAGCAATTTAGGATTGTAGTAGAATCCACTTCTTTGCACCCTCTCAGATCTGTTAACATAATCCAGTCAGCCCAAAATGCAAACTATTGGCCTCTGTCTCAGTATCCACCTTTCTGCCCTGTTCCCTTGGATAGATGTATCAAAATGACTCTCTTTGGTTCCTGGCTTAGTCTTCTCACAATCATGGCAAACTCCGCTCTTCCTCAATGGCTAGTGACAGGTCCTAGAAACCAGTCCAACTTAGAGGCCAGACTTCTCACTACCTGCTCTCCAGCCTACCAGGTTACTTACACTTCTCACTTAGTTAGTGAGAGGCAGAACCAGGATTTACCGATTTTCTTTGTATTATCCCATTCTGTCTCCCAGGCTGGCCATTAAAGCAATGATCTTAACCATACTATTCATGGACTATTATTTCCATAGTCTAGGTAGGTTCAATTTTATTAAAGCAGTAAAATGGAATAGAGAAAATGAATACTGTGAATAGTGTGAAGGGCTGGGAGGCACATGGAGCTCAGAGCAATGGTGGGAAGAGACAGCAGGACACCAGCACCTGCATGTCCCAAGGATTTGTTTCACTGTTCTTTTTGGTGGAAAAGAGCCACCCGCCCCCTCAAGTTACATTTCTACCACCTAGAACATCTGGGACGCCAAACATCGGTTCCCAGCAGAGGCATCACCCACAAAACCATGTGCTTTAGTGTCTTCCTGAAAGAATGAAATACTGATGTATTTTCCAAGTTGATTTCAGAAAAAGATAAGGAAAGAAAAGAAAGAAACAGTCATGATGCTTCATAAGAGCAGACTGGAGGATCCTGTGGAGAACCTCTAAAAGTTCTCAGTAACAGCGGGGGATCCCCGGTGGCCAATGCTCATTGCTTCAGTCATCCTGGTGGGGTTTCAGTTTGGCTCAAAGAGCACAGCATTCACTGAATAGAGCATCACCTTAATTAAGAACAGTGACATGATTTTATGAAGTTTTGTTACCAATGGTCCTTTTAGATAAGGAATTGCTTTATTCATTTCAACTTCTCCTCATTATCCTTCTAAGGAAGAATTGAGGATCTGGGTCAGGATCAGGGTCAGGTGGGTCAGGATCCTTTTACAGGCTTGACTTCTTGAGAACATTTGATCCCATTGAGTGCTCCCTTCCTCTGGAAACTGGCTCCTTTTGTGGCACTAGAGACACTACATTTGCTCTTAATTGTTTTCCTCTTCCATGCACTACCTCTCAGTGACCTTCGCTGGCTCCTTCCCCCATCCAGCCTCTCCTGACTGGATTGTCCCAGTACTATCTTCCAGGCTCTCACATTTCTTTATCATAAATTTGATGTACTTATTCATTCATTTTCCCCATCCACATGCCGATGACTCTCAAATTGAATCTTGAGCAGTGACAGCTTCATTGAGCTACAGACTCACGTTACAAGTATAATATGCTTAACCATGTCCAGATTTTGTTTCTCTTATGGATAGTGATATCAACATTTCCCCCCACTCCCACAGCCATCAAGGTATAGCAGTGAGATTGAAAAGAAGTTTTATATCTTTCAATGCACTAAGATTCAATATGTACAGCGAAGATCACCCTCCTGACTCTGCTGGCTGGGCTGTGATAGTTGCTGCCCCAGGCCAGGAGAAGAATGGATCAGGAGAAATAAAAGTAGGAAGCCCATCTTTTCTGGTACCAAGGACTTGTGGGGAAAAGAAGGTGGGGCAGAGGGAGACGTGTGATTCTGATCTTCCTTCTCTAAACTTCTTCCCAGCAAGGTTAGTGTGTTACAGCTCTTAAGTGCAATACCATGAGTTTTTGCCAATTTACTTTGAAGCCTTTGACAAGAGAGCATCACCCAGCTGGCCTTCTGCCAACTTGGGCAGCAGGGAGTAGACAATAGACCTATCAGAGTAATAGTAGTGGTATTACATGGTCAGGAAGACACAGGGCTGGATGGTAGTTCTCTAAAGCTATTGCCAGTTCCCATGTGGTAAGGATGGGACTTAGAAACTCTCCACATACTCCCAAAGTGTCCATGGAACAAAGCTGGGTAAAGAACAGATAAACATCCACAGGGTCTTTGGGTCAGGAGCTGGGTGGAGGATATGGCAGACACTCACAGGATACAGGGCCAGCTGACATGAGGCTGAGTCAGCCAGGGAATCCCTGAGCCCTCACTGAGCTTCCACTAAGTCTTACTGGCAGTGGACACCAGCAGGACAAGCAGTGACCAGAGACAAGTGAATAAGATGCATTGCTGTACTGGAGGTAGCAGAGACCAAAAGGTATAAGGATGCCTCCTGGCACTGCTGGGAGGACACCTGGGCAACTATCTTGTTGGGGGAGAGATGAGGAATGGGGTGGAAATCTAAAAGAATGTGAACATGTCTGAATTCTTCCTTCAGATGAAGAATAACAGACTGGACTATTTTTAGTTCCTTTCTCTGCCTACCCCTTATCCCCAACCCAGGTGGATCAGGAATCATGAGGAAAAACTAAGAAAAGGTTATAATTTCTTTGCACTTCTGAGCAATACTAATAGCATCATAAATTTTCCTAACACATAAATCTGAGTATTGTATCTTTAACTTATATCTTAGAATAAACCTTGCCAAAGTAAATTCTTGACCCCTCTCTTAAAAAAATCATATCTAATAAAGAGGGAATATGCTAATTAACCATCACTTCATCAGAAAGATGGCTGCACCCACAGCTGAGGCCAAGTTCCCATAAGGAGCCTTAACGAGCAATTAGCAGGGACCTGAGGCTGCACCCTCCCCAACCATGTGGGGCTTGACAGGGGACCTCAGGCTACTCCCCCTGCCCCAGCGCCAAGCCAGGGGACCTCAGGCCATACCACCTACCAGCTAGGGCTTGACAGAGGACTTCAGGCCATGTCCCCCACCCTGGCACAAGGCTGGGGGACCTCAGACCGCACCCCCCTCCCAGTGGGGCTTGATCGGGGACCTCAGACCGTACCTGTACCCCAGCATCGGGCCAGGGAACCTGAAGCTGTGCACCTCTGCCTGGCTGGCTGGGCTTGACAGGGGACTTCAGGCCATACCCTCCACCCAGCCGGGCTTGACAAGGGACCTCAAGGTGAATGCCTAGTGCTGGGTCAGGAGAACTCAGGCTGTGCCCCCCCCACTAGGTGGGGCATGACAGGGGACTTCAGGCCATGTTTTGCCACCCAGTGAGGCTTGATGGGATGGACCTCTGGCCATGCCTCCCACTCAGCGTGGCTTGACAGGGGACCTCAGGCCATGCACCCCGATCCTAGTGCCAGGCCAGGGGACTAGAGGCTACACCCCCTGCCTGGCGGGGTTTGATAAGGATGGAACTGCCCAGGTCTGGATCTAGCCCAATGGGAGGTGAGGGGATGGCTGAGTCTGGGTCTCACACAATTTTGAGGCACATATTGGTGGGTGCACCCTAGACTCTGACAGCAGAAAGGTTTTCATATACATTTTTACTAATATTCTTTTATCTCTGACACTTCTGTTATAGAGAAAGTACAAATAGCAATATTAAAATATTTCCTCTAATCCCCTTTTAATGTGCATGAATATCATGCACTGGGCCACTAGTCTATAATAATAAAATAGTAACATGCTAATTAGACTGGACAGCCAAACGACCTTCCAGACATCATTCTGGATGTCTGGCAGGGACCAAGGAAGAGGCAATTAGGGGCGATCAGGCAGGCAGGTAGAGGCAGTTAGGGAAGATTAGGCAGGCAGGTGAGGAGTTAGGGGCATCAGCCAGCCAGGCAGAGTTGTTAAGGGCAATCAGGCAGGTGAGCAGTTAGGGGCATCAGGCAGGCAGGCAGGCAGAGTGGTTAGGGTGATCAGACAGGCAGGTGAGTAGTTAGGGGCAATCAGGCAGGCATGCAGGTGTGCAGTTAGGAGCCAGTGGTCCCGGATTGCAAGAGGAATGTCCGATTGCCAGTTTAGGCCCAGTAGTGGGACATCCTGGCAGTCGGACATCCCTGAGGGGTCCCAGATTGCAAGAGAGTGCAAGCCAGGCTGAGGGGCCTTCCCACCCCACTACCCCATGCACGAATTTTGTGTACCGGGCTTCTATTAAATAAATAAACCTAGTCCACTCCCAACTTTCTCTACCTCAGCCAGTGATAACACCATATCCCACAGGTTTAAGGCTCATGGTTGATTTCTCCTTTTCCCTCACCTCTCATTCACATCTAATCAATCAGCACACCCTGTTAGCTCTATCTCTAGACATATCCTAAACCCACTTCTCTCTTTCTCCATCATGACTGTTATCCTTGCAAAGATTATTGTATTATCCTCCCTCTTGTTCTCACTCCTGATCCTATGGCATATCGTGTTTGATGAAAAATATTCCTTTCTACAGGTGAACGCAGGTCCGGGCTTGACACAGGGCTTGGTGAATAGCATGAAGGCTGGATATCAACCCCCATGCATCTGTCCTGCCTGGTACCCTGTGTGGCACCCAACCTGCAAAAACACAACCAGCAGCCTTCCTCACTCGGTGCTTGTCCCTCTGATCTGTAATCCACCAGATACCAGAGTGGCCTTTTAAGAAACACGAATCGTATGTCACTGTTCTGCTTGGAGACCCTCAGTGTCTGGCCTAAACCCTTAGAACAACGTTTCAGCCTCCTCATGGCCCACGGTGCTCTGCATTCTGGGACCCTGCTTCCATCTCCAGCCTCACTCACTACGCTCTCTCCCAGTCAGCTTCTCTCTTCACCTCCTTACATGATGTCAGTCTGCTCTTTTTGCTCTTGCTGTTCTCTTGCCCTGGAAAAATGCATGCTGGTTCCTTCTTGTCATTTGAGTTTAGGGTCAGGTATCACCTCTTCGGTAAGGATTGTCCTAAATGTCCCTATTTATATCGCTCTCCTCCCATTCCCTCTGTAATATTACCTATTTTGTTTTCTCAATAACATTTACCGACCTCTAAAATAATCTTTTTCATTTATTCATTTGTTTGTCTCCTCTGTCTCACACAAAAATAACAATTTCAAAAACAGGAACCATTTCTGTCTGGCCCACCTCTGTTTTCAGAGTCTTAAACAGTGAATGGCACATATTTGTAGAATGAACACTTGTATTAAAGAATCAATGGTGAAAATTGCATATGGTGCTATTGTGTTTCATAAAAAAGACTGCAAATTGCTGTCCATAAAAGCCATAACGTTTTTTTAATGTTTCAGAAGTTTAAAAATAGTTGCTATAAAATATTCTGCTTGAAATATAAAACTATTGATGGGAACCATTTATAATTGAGACTATTTGTCTAGATCAGCAGTTGCCAGCTGGTGGTCTGTGAGGTCTGAAAGGTTGGTGACTGCTGCTCTAGATTACCATATGAATTAGTCTAAAAACCTTATTTAATAAGAAACCTTATTTAATAAGTAACCTTATTTAATAAGTAACTCACATAGTATATTACATGTTTCTAATTCGATGAGGATGATAATGAAATATCTCCCCCTTTACTTTTTATAATGTATAAATTTTAACTAAATATTACATGGTAAACCATGCCCTTCATTTGTGTGATTATGATACTAAGAAATCTTTTGGGGTGTCATTCATGACTGAATTTAAAACTAGAAAAGAGCAAGTTTTAAAAGAGTACTTTTACAAACCAATGCAAAACAAATTATCTTGATGCCTATCTTATTTTCTGACTCTGAAACTTTTTTATTCACCATTTGTCTACATCCTGTTTGTGGTTCAAAAATTCTGATCATGAAGTATGATGTAACATATACTAAACAATAATTCAAACAGAATAATCTTAACATCTATTCATCATCAAGTGTTCAGGTTTTCGAACACATCATTATTCACTGCATTACTAAGTCCAGGAACTGCCCACTTTCAAACAATTTATTCTAATAGTCAGCCCTTATAAAGGAATATTACTGATCATGACTGAGCTCTGTTGTAAACAGTTTATGGAACTACAACAATTAGGACATTTATCAAGTGTCATCATTTTCTGTTAAGTCATTTGCTCCTAATATCCAGTCCTATGAAGACAGGCTTGTAGTCTGAAGCTCTGACTTGAGGTTTCTCTTCTTATGGTTTCTTCTGTTCAATTTAGGAAAAACAGTAGTTTCATAGTAGACTAGATTTCATTGACATGTTTTAAGATCACTGCTAGTATAAGATACTAATTATTAATATAAACTCTATTGAACAATAAAAAAGAATTTTTACTTGAAGCCAACTCTATTTTTCTTAATATTCTTTCCTCCCTCCCTCCCGCCCTCTCTCCCTCCATCCCTCCCTCCCTCCCTCTCTCCCTTGCTCCTTCCCTCTCTCCCTTTCCTCCTTTATCTACATCTACCGATTTTCAACTATGCATGAAGCCCAGTGTAAGGCAACTACATATGATCACATTTATGAAAGACCCTATTGCTGTGCCCAGAAAACATTAAACTCCATCTTTTGGTTAAATGAATGGATTTTGCCCTGATGTAGCATGGTAGGGGAAAAGACCTGTATTATCATTCAGAAAATATTGAATACTTTACAAAATATGGTATATAAAGCTCAGTGTGGAAGAAAATTCATTGGAATGAAAATCAGTAGCTCTGATTTCAAGTCCAAATTTTGTCCCCAGTGTGCTGTATGACCTTGAGTCAGTCACACTCCCTCCATTGAGCCTCACTTTCCTCATTTGAAAAATTAGAGGATGATTATCAGGGTTCCTTTAATAAAAAAA
>JAAGEH010000293.1:4055374-4199043 GCA_011751065.1 Lasiurus cinereus | reverse complement strand
TTGGTCTCTATTGGCCCAAGGGAAGTAGCCTCTGTAACTTCACGCTTGCATCATCTCAGCTTATTCATTTTATAGAGAAGGACCTCTATTTCCCAAGATCTGTAAACCAATCTGAAGGAAGAACTTGGATTGGGTCTGCATTGGTCACATGGCTATGCTTTGGACCTGTTTATGTTGCTTGGGAGTAAGTACTATCATTTGCAAAGTATGGGTCACATGTCTTCCCCCGAAATTGGTTTGGAGGAGCAGTCTTTTAGGTTCCTGCTCTGGTATCCATTGTTCTGGCTACAGAAAGAAGCTAGAAAGATTTGGGATAACACAAGTGTGCTCTCAGCCTTTCCAGACCATCTGTTTCTCTAAATCTTTGACAGATGAGGAGACACTGAGCCCAAGAGGCATTTTACCTTAAAGCAATTCTATTGCCCGTTTGCTTTGTTCATCTAGCTGCTCTGTCCTGCACATGATAGTAAGCTTGGTTACTTACTAGGAGGGTTTCTATGGTTATATTGTGATGAAGGCTGAGCTAAAACTCATACCTACCCTCTCCCAACCAGTGTCCTCTCCACACCACCTTGATTTTTCTTTGGAGAAGCATATAACACTGATTTACCATTTGGTGCATATGATCGTGACATTACTTCAGTTTAGAGGCAGGTTTAGGGATAAGTTAGTTCCTCCTGGGCCCAACTCGAAAATCTCCTTAATAGTTTATATTATTTGCATTCCTAGAACAAGGGCATATTTAGAGCATTCTGGCTGACAAACTCAGTCAAATATCACTACTTTAGACTAGGAGGATATGCAGAAGGACTATGCTGAATTACGAGACCTTTTATAAGCAATGCACTCAGTCATTTCCAAGCACACACAAAAAAGCAAGACATGGAATGTACACAGTGGAGATCACAGGACAGCAGTTAACTTTTTTGAAACCTTGATTTCCTCCCCTATAAAATGAGAGAGACTAAATGACTTCTCCAGAAGATGGTACATATATGACTTAAGACCTGTTGTCATTTCTTTCAGACATTAAGACTCGTAGGGCAGTTTAAGTGTAGCACTTAGGTGCTGGATATACTTGGAGTCTGGGATTGTGTCTGTCCTGCTCAACTTTATCTCCAGGGGATGGTCAGTCAGAGTCCTGTCCCTGAAACACAGAGGCTTGACTTGGTTTACTGATGCCTGAAACTTCACCACTGACACTTCACTTGTTTTGCTTCTGGCTTTGTTCTCTCCAAAAGACATATAACTACCTTGGAAGAGGCCAACTTTTTAAAGCTCTAACAGAACTTTTCCTGGGTGCTAATTTTGAAAGGATGAAGGGTCCTGGGCATTTGAAGAGGGGGTTTAGGATGCTAGGAGGCATGCCATTAGGAGATCAGGGCACCAAAGCCACACTCTAAACATTTAGCAACTTTGTGGGAGCTCAGTCTCAGAAAGAACACTTATCTTTACTTTATAAGTGTGGTCAATAGAGAGCACATGTGTCACTCACACTTTGACCTCAGGAAAACACTTGGTTAACCGCCAAGAGTGAGCCCCACTTCCTTTTCAGAGCCTTCCTGAGTCATATGCTCAACCATGATATGCTGAGTAGACAGGAAGAACCCAGGTAACTAAGGTATCAGCCCAAGGACACCAGACACTCTGTTGACATGGCCATTTTTAGAACATTCTGGCTGATGAATCATTTCACGTTTTTCTTATGGGAATAAGCCAGGCAGTAATAGACTTTCTGAGGTTTAAACGGCATATTGTAAATGTCAAATTGCTACTTGGTTTTCCCTTGCATGTTCTCATCCAATATAAAGATGTCAAAAGCTAGTGAGATCTTAAATCCATGAAGCCTCTTGCTGCTAACTGATGTGTAATAGTGGAGGATAACTACATGTAATTATGGTATTCTTTTAAAAAAATACATTTTAAGATGTGCAAATGAAAGTTACTATTTAATACTTAATATCATTAAGTATGCCTAAACATGATTATATGCTGTCTTCAGCTTAAAATGGGAGAATTCTATTTATAATTCTATATTGGAACTTGTGCTGCTTTCCTTGGAGTAGGGGAAAGAGAGGTAATGACAAGTTATACCAATCTACCTATAGGCTTGTTCTATCCATTATTTATCTATCTATCATCTACCTATCTATTGATCTATTGATCTATCTATCATCTATTTCTATCAATCCATCCATCTTCTGGCTATTGGACCAGTTTTGTGAGATGACAAGACATTCATTTACTCATTCCCTCTGTAGTTATGCACTGAGTACTCACTATGTGCCACACACTATTCTAAGTAATGAGGATGGAGCAGTGAACATAACAGAGCAATACCTTTGCATGTCTGGAGCCTACATTCTAGTGGGAGAGAAGCAAACCATATTGTAGTATATAGTGGTTATATTAAGGAGACAAAAAGTAGGTGGCATGTGAGTAAAACTCTTAGGAGAATAGAGAGTAAGCCTTGTAGTTACCTGTGGAAAGAGATTTTAGGTAGAGGAAAAAGTTAGTACAAAGGACCCAGGGCAGAGTACTTGGAGGATTTGAGGAACAGAGGGGAGGAGTGAGGGAAGAGGAGGAGGCAGCAGAAGATGAAGTCAAAGAAATGGAGCAGGAGATAAAAAGATTGAGAGAAGGTTCCTTAGGTCCTTAAAAGACATGGCTTTTACTCTGAGTGAGGACACAATTGGAAGGTTTCTAGCAGAGGAGTGACATGAGCTGACATTCTAACAGGGCTACTCTGGCTACTATATGGTAGGCACGGCCATAGATGGTTAATAGACTCATTGTGGTGACCACATTGTGAGGCATATAAATATCGACTTACTGTATTATACACCTGAAATGAATACAATATTGTATGCCAACTATATATATTTTTTAAATTTTTATTAAGTTGTTTGGGGTGACATTGGTCAACATGAACATATAGATTTGTGAAAAGGATCTTTTGCTCAGATCCATTACATTTTATGTGTGGATAATGTTCAAATTCCATACTGAGAATAGTTTGGAAAAGGGCTAGGGATGCTATGAATGTTGTATAAGAAACACTGTAATTTGGGGAGAAACCAAGATGGCGGCATAAGTGAACACCTAAACTGCCTCACACAACAATTTCAAAACTACAGCTAAAAGACAAAAAGGACATCATCCAGAACCACAGGAAAGCTGGCTGAGTGGAAATTCTACAACTAGAAGGAAAGATAAAAACACAGGTAGAATCAAAGGAGCTGCAAAAGGCTGAGGTATGAAGACATGCTCACAGAAATGAAGGCCATCTGAATGCATGGCTGGCTTTCCCTAGTGGGAGGGAGTTGGAAACTCTCAACTGTTCTGACTACACTGAACCCCAGTTCTGGGCGAGCCCCTAGGGATTCAGGCTCATATGGGGGAATCTGGACTGTCAGGCGGAAACTCAGGGGAGCTGCGAAAGGCAGAGATCTGGAGGCATGCACATGCATGCAAGTGCAAGAAGAGAGGACAGACTGCTGAGTATGCAGCTGGCTTTCTTCAGCCGGAGGGAACCGGAGGCTTTCAAATGTGCTGAACTCTAGTTCTGGGTGAAAATCTGAAAACCCAGATTCATTGGTGGAGAAACTGGACTGTCTGGCGGCAGGCAAGATTTGAGGGCAGCTCAGATCTGCTTGCAGTGATTGCCGAGGAACACTGAGACCCAAAGGCCTCATGGGGCAGGGCTGACAGGAAGCCAAGACTGTCTGCTCAGCCCTGAGACTCCACCCCAGCCAAGCCGAGCACACAAGCTTTTGTAATTTTGCAAGTCTTGTCCCATAAGACTGTCTCCAGCAGAGAAGTTCTCCCAGCATAGACACAGCTGATTCTCACAGCCAGTTGGCCTAGAGGTCAATTCCCCCCAGTGATATCAACAACAATCAAGACTTAACTACAATAAGGCTGTACATACAGTCCACAAAGGGGTGCACCAAGAGTGTCCACCTCAGGTAACTGGGAAGGCAGAGCTACTGCACAATATAGGACACCTAGCACACAAAGCTACTCTACCAACTCAGGGAAGCAGCGGAAATGCAGAGACAAAGAAACAGATCACAAATGAAAGAAATGGAGGAAAACAAATGACTGGATACAGAGTTCAAAACCATGTTATGAGATTTTTCAAGAATTTCCTAGAAAAGATTGATACATTTAGTGAGACTCAAGAGGAGATGAAAAAGGACTAACTAGAAATTAAGCATACACTGACTGAAATAAAAAACATTATACAGAGACCCAACAGCAGACTAGAAGAATACAAGAATCAAGTCAAAGATTTGAAATACAAAGAAGCAAAAAACACTCAACCAGAAAAGCAAAAAAAAAAATTGAAGACAGTGTAAGGAGCCTCTGGGACAACTTCAAGTGTACTAACATCAGAATTATGGGGGTGCCAGAAAAGGAGAGAGAGCAAGAGACTGAAAACCTATTTAAAGAAATAATGACTGAAAACTTCCCACATCTGGTAAAAGAAATAGACTTACAAGTCCAGGAAGCACACAGAACCCCATATAAAAGGAATCCAAAGAGGACCATACCAAGACACATCATAATTAAAATACCAAGAGCTAAAGACAAAGAGAGAATATTAAAAGCAGCAAGAGAAAAACAGTTAGTTACCTACAAGGGAGCCCCCATAGGATTTCTAGCTGATTTCTCAACAGAAACTCTGCATG
This sequence comes from Lasiurus cinereus, assembly GCA_011751065.1. Taxonomy (NCBI): domain Eukaryota; kingdom Metazoa; phylum Chordata; class Mammalia; order Chiroptera; family Vespertilionidae; genus Lasiurus; species Lasiurus cinereus. The sequence continues at coordinate 4,194,349 of JAAGEH010000293.1, read as the reverse complement.
CAAGAAGGCAGTGGCAAGAAATATTCAAAGTGGTGAATAGTAAGAACCTACAACCAAGATTACTCTACCCAGCAAAGCTATCATTCAGAATTGAAGGGCAGATAAAGAGCTTCACAGATAAGAAAAATCTAAAGGAGTTCATCAACACCAAGCCAGTATTATATGAAATGCTGAAAGGTAATCTTTAAGAAGAGGAAGAAGAAGAAAAAGGCAAAGATAAAAATTATGAACAACAAATACATATCTATCAACAAGTGAATCTAAAAGTCAAGTGAATTAAAAATCTGATGAACAGAATAAACTGGTGAATATAATAGGATCAGGAACAGAATAAACTGGTGAATATAATAGGATCAGGGGCATAGAAAGGGAGTGGACTGACAATTATCAGGGAGAAAGGGTGAGGGAGGGTGCGGGGAGAGACTGGACAAAAATCGTACACCTATGGATAAGGACAGTGAGGGGGAGGTAAGGGCAGAGGGTGAAGTGGGAACCAAGTGGAGGGAACTATGGGGGGGAAAAAGAACCAATTGTAATAATAATCTTAACAATAAAGATTTATTCATTTAAAAAAAGAAACACTGTGATTTATTAATGTTTTAACACAATTTTCCAAGTAGTTAACTCAAGAAAATGCAACTAAATTATATTCAGAAGTCAATGAAGCAGTTGACTGCTTGTAAATGCATGTAATTCTACAAGTTTCATATTCGTGATTTTTTCTGGATTGAAAATAAAAGCTCTGTTACACAGGGAAATACGTCAGCATAACAAGTTTGACTGGGTTCTCTTTTGAAGCACCTGTGCAATTATTCTGCTAAAAGTAACCACTCACTTTCAGGATATGACTCAACAGCAATTTTCTTTGAATGAAACACACTTCATTCAACAGTGGATGGTGTCGTGATTTCCTTTCAGAGATTTGAAAAGTTTCCTAAAGGTAAGCAGGTTGATCGATGTTGATAAAGGAAAATGAGTAACAAAGTGTTCTCTGAAAAGTAAACCTCTTTTAAAAAAAATAACATAAGGGCAAAAATGGTCAACAAGGATTTGGGTGTAGGGCGTGGCTATAGGATCAAGCTTCAGACTGACCTGTGGCAGGGCCACAAACAAGTCCCAGCTTGGAGGGCAGAGCCCTCCTAGAGGAATTAAGCTTGACCTTACAGTCATCCCTTTTTCCTAGGTAGCTAATGGATTGTGGGAGATGCAGCTGTGCTGCCAAAACAAGGTGAAACTCATAAGAACATTGTAAACAAGTTGACCCCTCGCCTTGTTTTGCTTTGTGTGCTCTGATTATAAAATAAAGCTTCGGCTTGCAGACAGTGTCACTGTGTCCTCATCCAGGCACAAGTGAACCCACCTGTATTCTCTTGTCTGTCTTCTTTAATCCTTCACCTCCTCTCTGCAGGTTCACCCCTGGCCATGCTGGACCTGGTTCATTTGGGGATCTAAAATATACTCTTTTACTAGGACACAACCCAAACTGAATACATAAAGCTACAAATCACAAAAGAAAATAGCTCCAACTCTCACACAAGAGATCTGCTCCCTTTTTCTGTAAGAAAATCACTCCTCCTAAATCTGGAGCTTTCAATGTTCTCAAAAGTCTGGACTTTTCCTCAAAGCCCATCTTAGAGCCCACACCACTCCAAGTGCTGGATATGCATGTGGTCAGGAAAGTGGTTTCATTTAGATTTTTATTTATGTACTAGAGGCCCGGTATACAAAATTCCTGCATGGTTAGGATCCGCAGGCCTGGCCAACAATCAGGACCCATCCATGGGGTGATTGGGTGGGGGAGGGGAGGGTCCCACTGGCACCTGCCTTGGCCAGCCTGGCACTGCCTGCTCGCCAGCCCTGCCACTGCCCCTGCCTCTGTGGGGTTCCCCCCACTGGCATCCACTTTGGCTGGCCTGGGGCCTGAAGGCTGGGGGCAGCTCCTGTGTTGATCATCTGCCACCTGGTGGTCAGTGTGCATCATAGTGATGGGTCTTTCCACCTGTTGTTCCACCATTTGGTCAACTTGCATATTAGGCTTTTATTACATAGGATGTTTTGCATACCTCGCCCCATTTTTTTTTTCATAAGGCTCAAATAAGACTCACAGGAAAGATTTGAAGATGGAACTCTTCGAATATTGAGCTTTATAATTTTACTCAATACATGGAGTCCATACAGGAAACTGTGTAAACCAGATATGCTGTGCTCTGTGTGAATTTCTGCTGTTGTAAAACTGTAATTAACACTACCATCCAGGAACCTTGCTGCAGGTGTGTGTATGTTCAGTGGTGATGTGAGATGTAGTGAACATTATTGTCCCCAGTACCTAGCTGTGTCACACAGATGTTTGTATTTTTGCACTGTTCTTTGTCCTGGATTGGTTATCATTGTCACCAATGGACAAGCCTTGCTTATGTCTTTGAGCTTGTTTTTTCAATGTCTCTTTAATAATTTGTAATAAAGAGCTGCCCTACTTCTGTTTGGGTACTTGACTGGTGTGTTTGCTGGCAGACCACTACTATGATGTGGCATTTTAAATATCACTTTCATTAAATATTATAGTATTTTTTTCTATTCCCTCTGACAATTGTTCTACTTTATGATCTCAGTGAAATTGACTGGCAATACAGCATATTCCTTAAGTTGATGAATAATAATTATTAAAAAAAACTCCCTTTGATTTCTAAGTTCAGTAAGTTAAACTACTGCTTTCCTAATTTTCAATCCCATGATATGTCGTTTCTCAAAGATTTGGAATTAACATAGGGAAACTTTCCATAAACAAGGAAATCAAAATTTAGTAACTTGAATTTATTGCTCTTTATAAATAAATGATTTCAGTGTTAAGTTTTTCTTTTTTTGTTCAAAAGACTAAGAAATTTTCATATTTGCTAATGACTACATTTTGAAATGCCCTTAAAAATGATGGATCATCAGCTATGACCTACTAACCTACTTCTATCAAATTATTTCAAATGACTGATCCTGTTTTTCGCCATGATCCCAGACTTGTCCTGACAATGAACACAGGGTCTTGCCTTTTATAAATAAAATAACTGTAGAAAATTATCTCTAGATTAACATATGTCTATGAAATGTTTAAACAGGGCAATAAATAAATTTCTTTCTTTTAAAACAAAGTGTATTTGCAGAATTGAGTTACAGCTTTTAAAAACTAGGTAATCTACAAAGTTAAAAAACAAAATTCAATGTTATATTTTATTTTAATGACATTGCACTATAAAGCATTGACTAGAAAAGCATAAGTGAAAAGCAACAGGTTAAAAATCATTTTTCTTCCTTTTTAAAGAAATAATATAAGTTCAGAACCACAGGGCTGTGCGAGACAAGGCTATCTTACATCAGATAGAACACAGTGTTAACAAAATCTCTACGCAATCCCCTTAACTTTATTCACTCTTCAAAACAGGGTAATGGCTTTGAATCAATGTTGTCAGTGATGACTAACCCTGACCCATTTAGAAATGCTTATTTCATAATTCCCCGTGTTTATGGGGGACTTCATACTGTGTTTGAATATGATGACAACAGCAGCAAGTTTTTCCACAGTTAGAAACACACCAGTTGGCATTTGTGATTTTAAAATGCATAGCTTTAATTCTTTAATAAAGTCAAATAGTTGATTTTTATTTACTTATTTTGGCTGGGTACAGTGAACTTGTCTTGATGGAGCAAGACGAAGTAGGGCTTCCTAAGCCCCTCCTCTTCGTCAGAGGGCCTGGGGTGAAAACTATGGAGGTCAGGAGATTCTCAGTGTGTTTGGGGATTGACTTGGGGGCAGGATTCGCTAGTATCTGAGGGCCTCTTTTCCTCTCACTGGGGCTGATGGTCCAGGGGCTCTTATTCCTTGGAAGTTATGTGGACCATAAAGTCCACCACCCTGTTACTAGAGCCAAATTCCCTGTCTTACCCGGAAATGAGCTGGACAAAGTGATTATTGAAGGCAATGCCTGCCCCAGCATCACAGATGAAGGAGTGGGTGTCACTGTTAAAGCTGCAGGAGACAACCTAGTCCTCAGTACAGCCTAAGACGCCCTTGAAGGGGCCCTCGATCCCTGCTACCTTCTTGATGTCATCATATTTGGTAACTTTCTCCAGGCGGCGGGTTAGATCCAATTGGGAATGGGGATATGTTAGGTCATGCTAGTGAGCTTCGCATTCAACTCAGAGAAGACCTTGCTGACAGCCTTGGCAGCTCCAGTAGAGGCAGGGATGATTTTCTGGGCTGCCCCTTGGACATCATGCCACAGATTCCCAGAGGGACTGTCTATGGTCTTCTGGGTGTCAGTGAGGGCATGGACTGTAGTCATGATGCCAAAGTTGTCATGGATAATGTTGGCCAGGAGTAACTGCAGAAGGGGCAGAGATGATGACCCTCTTGGCTATACCCTCCAAGTGAGCCCCAACCTTCTCTAAGGCAGTGAAGACACCAGCAGACTCCACAATATATTCAGCACTAGTTTCACCCCATTTGATGTTGGTGTGATCTCGCTCCTGGAAGATGGAAATAGATTTCTAATTCTCAGCCTGGACTGTGCCTTTGAAATTGCCATTAGTAGAATTATACTGGAACATGTAGGCCATGTAATTGATGTCAATGAGTGGATTATTGATGGTGACAATATCCACTTTGCTGGAGTTAAAAGCAGCCCTATTGTCCAGGCGCCCAATATAGCCAAATCCATTCACTCCAATCTTCACCATTGTAGCTCAGGGTTGCAGCTGATACTGCCCAGGAAGACAGTCTGTTGAACAGGGGGAGCAGAGAGCAAATAGTTCTTTTACTAATTTCATTAGGGGAAAGCTTAATCCAATATATATTAGAAGGCTGAATCTCAAAAATCTCTTGAGTAGGCAAAGAAAAAAAATCTTAACCTATTTAGAAAATAGATCCTATAGATCCTATACCTTTTTAAATACTAAACACTGAAATTTTTAAAGGAAAGCAGGATAGATCTTCAATTAAATTCATTGTATGGTTTTCATGGAACAGACAATAGCAAAACAAATCTTTAAGTGTCTTTTTATGTAGGTAATGTGTTTGGTAGCATGCAAGGTATAAAAGGAGAAATGTATCTAAATTTTTCTTTGGAAAGCAGACAGTTTATATATTAAAGCAAATATGGCATTGATTTTTCCCATCTCTTGCTACCTAGTAAAAAGCCAAAAATAAATGCTTTTTACTAGGCAGTAAATATCCATATGTTTTTCTTTCAAATAGGATCCATAGACAATTTAATTGTAACATTCTGAAATGACGTTAAATCAAATACAATTTAACCCCTGTGTAGTCAGGAACTAATCTTAACCAAAGAGAAGTCTGAGCTTTGCCTTCCACTCCTGCAGTGTGATGTCTAAGACCTTGGACTCTTCTGCCTGATAAGAAAGACTGTCTTTGTTTACTCGGGGTTTTGGGCTACACCAAACATTCTGGCAATGTGACTTATGGTGGGGCTTTGGGCCCCACAGCTATCAGCTGGACCTGTGGAGGGACTGAAGACTAAAGGTCAACCACAAAGGCAGCCACCCTTGTCTATGTGACCAAGCCCCAGGAAAAACTCTGGGCACCAAGGCTCAAGTGAGCATCCCCAGTTGGTAATACTCCATGCATATTGTCATGCATTATTGCTGGGAGAATTTAGTGCTGTCCATGACTCCACAGGCAGCTGATAACTGGAAGCTCCCATGTGGACATTTATGGGACTCTGTCCCATGCATCTCTTCCCTTGGCTGCCTTTGAAGACAGTATGCTTTCTCTACAACAGCAGACCTGTATGCTTTCTCTACAACAAAGCATAACCATCAATATAACAGCTTTCAGTGAGTTCTGTGAGTCCTTCTAGAGAGTTAGCAAACAATCTGAGCGTGGTCTTGGAGACCCCCACACTTAACAATTGTTGTTAGAAGCAGTGTAGTCTTGAGGATCCCTAATATCTGCAGTTGGTGTCAGAAGTGACTGCAGTTTTGAGGACTTCCCTCTTTGAACTTTATAAAAGTGTGTCCTTTTTATGCTTAAAAATATTTTTCTTAAATAAAAAAGAGAACGGAAGTATAAAATAATATTTTTTTGTGAAAATTTGATTGCCCAATTTTACTAATGTGGCAGTCATTATGTTTCCAAACATTCCAGGTTTCTCCTTCCAGGTGAGTGGTAAGATTGGATTGTTTCACCCATTTAAAGTTAGGTGTGGCCATTTTGACTAGCTTTGACCAACAAAATGAGGACGGAATTGATATATGGTTAGAAGCATAAGATGAAATTTATGTGTCCCACTGTCTCTTTCCCTCTGTCACATACTGACAACTTTTTATATAGTCACCATACCTATATAATAACTGAAAGAAGGCAACAGGGACCAGAGCACCTAGTTGAATTGTGACAGAAATGTAGTATGACTGAGAAATAAGACCTAGACTATCCTGATTCTAACAACCAGAATCTCTATTTGCTCAAAGCATGAAAATGATACTCCCTGTAAAAGAACTATACATAGATGCTTTAAAAATTATTATTGGCATAACTGCCTGCTCCTGAGTTTGAAATCAAATATATAGGGTGTCCCTCATAAACGTATATCAAACAAACAGAATAGAGAATTTAAAAATAGACCCACACATACAAGGACAACTGATTTTTCACAAAGGTGCAAAGGCAGTTCAGTGGAGAAAAATAATACTCTTCAAAAGCTGGTGGTAGAATAGTTGGATATACGTTTACCAAAAAAGTGACGTTTGCCCTAGCTGATTTGGCTCAGTGGATAGAGCATCAGGCCTGTTGACCAAAGAGGGGGCGAGGGGAGTGTCAAGGGCTGGTACCTCCTGCCTCGGTTGCTGGCTCCTCCCCCAACCTGGTATGGAGGGAGGTATGGAAGGCCAACAATCAATGTGTTTCTCTTATATGGACATTTCACTCTCCCTCTCCCTTCCACTCTCTCTAAAAAAAAATCAATGGAAAAAATATCCTCGGGTGACAATTTAAAAAAAAAAAGTGAACTTTGATTCATGCCTTGAACCATACACAAAAGTTAAATGACTCCACACCTACATATAATATCTAAAGTTATAAACACTATTGGAGAAAACCATTGTGAACATGTCTTAGGCAAAGATTTATTCGATTTGGCATCACAACCCAGAAAAGAACAAACTGATAAACTGAATTTTGCCATGAAGAAAACTTGTGCTCTTCAAAAAAAGAGAGTGTAAAGACGAGCAACCCAGGTGGCACAGAACAGGGAGGGGGACTAGATGCATATGTAACGCTGAGCTGTTACCCTTTTTGATATTCTTAAAAGTTTCTTTAAAGCGTTTATTAATAAAGGGGTGGTGCATTTCCTGGGGAGGTTAAGTTCTAGAAACCAGAACTGTTCATTCAAGAGCGTTCGGAGAAGCTGGCCATCTGTTTTACTTCGCAGGTTGCTGCAATCAGTTGGAAATCCTTCCACTCACCCACTAGGGGCCGCCCCGGGGACTCCTGAGCAGGTAGGAGCCTGGCGCCCCGGCCGTCAGGAAACATGGAGCTGTGCGCATGCGTGGCGGCAGGTGGGCGGCAGGTGGGCGGCAGGTGGGCGGCAGGTGGGCGGGCCCGGGGACGGAGGCGGGGGCGGGGCACCCACCGGGAGCGGTGCCCGGCCGCAGCCCGGCCTTCAAACCTCGGGCAGAAGCAGGGTCACGTGATGATATGTAGGCAGGTAGCATTTCCTTCTGGGGGCGCAGGGGACTGGGAGGCATGCGCCCCGGCTGGCCGTGGAAGCTGCGGGCCGGAACCGAGCCCTGCCTCCGCCCGCTAGGGACTTGGAGACGCGAAGGTGCCCGCGGTCACCGGTCACCGCGCGCTTTCTTGGGGACCGAGGAGGCGTGACCTGGTATCCTTAGCTGCCCCGCGAGGAGCGACCTCATCCCCCGGCTGGGGACCCAGACCGCCTGGCAAACTCCCCCTCCTCTTCCCCCGCCCCCAGCCCCTGCGTTTGATTTGCCCCGCGGTCCGGTGGTCGGTGGCGTTTGCTATCGCCTCGGTTCTGTGGTTGTTTCCTCCGGGTTGTTTCTTTCTGCAGGGCCAGCTCGGGACCCCGCAGCGCGGTCCCTGGATTCGGTCATTTTGCTCATCTTTGGAGGGTAAGCTCGGAAAAGATTGCACCCTAACCCCTCTCCCAGACGTGCATGCGTTGGTGGTGGGAGCCTGTGTAGCTGCTGGATGAGGGATGATAACTGAGACTCGCGGCGGCTTTAGCTGGACCCCTTCCTTCCAAGTGCTCTCTAGTGGGCAGGACGATCGATCGGGTCAGAGAGTTTATTCTCGCCACAGAGAAATACAGGTGTCCCTCCTCTGTCTCTTTCCCTCTGTCACAGACGGACAACTGCCCAGTAACTATACCTACACAGTAACTTGCCTGTGAGTCGGAAGAGTCTATATACCCTTTAAGATAGTACTGGTTTTGAAGAGAGAGGGAAAGACACGTGTGCCCAGAAATGTTCTCTAACATATGAAGTAAGACTAAATTAGGGTTATTTTATTTCAGAAGAAAAAAAAATGTTGCCAAATGCTTTCCTGGATCGTCTGTGCTAATGGTTAGGTCCCTTCGTGTACCCTTCTCTAAGTGGGGGCGCCCCAGTTAGAAGGCTTCCTAGCCCAGAGCCTGGGCACTCACTCCCCTTTCTCTTCCGGAATCTGGAGATGGTGGAAAATTTCCTATTCATATACCGTTACCGGGTTACTTTATTATTTTCTAGCATAACGAATGGTCTGAAAACGCAAAAGTAGCCAGTTTGATAACTCAATAGAAATGCCATTCAGGGGATTTGAACACATCGCCCAATTCCCTTTGTGCACGACTCTTCTCTGCATCTCACAAGGTGTTTTGAATCAACATATATTTTCAGAACTTGGGTTTTTCATATGAAAGCGAGCATACATATTCGGAGGTTAAAGGTTTAAAAAAAATAAAAATATCTTTATATCCCAGAGACTTTAGAGAGTATAGAAAATTGCTAAATCACGGAGAACACCAACTAGCTGGGAATCACTGCTTTAGGAAAGATTTGACATAAATACTTATCTTTTGTTTTGTGGAAACCTTGATGATATCATTTGACTAGGATTTTCTTTTTTCATGTAGATTTTAGATTTAGAAGGGAACTTAGAGGTGATGTGGGCTGCCAAGAAAGTAAAAATTTTGACAACATTCCTAAAAAATTGAGTTTCTCTGCTCAGGTTCTATTTAGTGGGAGGAGATATATTAGAAAGCTCTGTATTTTAGAGCTGCATTTTGGAACAAATTTTCAGCTTTCCTGTCCAGGCTACATCTCCCTTGTCATGGTATCAATAACAGATTTCTGACTCCATTGCGGAGACCATCAGCCTGTGGTGACAGCAATCTGACTTCACACTGTGCCACTTTAGAAAGTAACTTAAAGGACATTTGCTAATTCCTCTTCATTTTCATCTTGCTGCTTCTAACAGATTTGTCTAGCCTTTTAGATAATTTCGAATCTTTATTATCTGTAGTATTTATATAGCATTTCTAGTGTTGTGATCATTGAAAACTTGGAACCTAAAAGTCCTTTTTGTGCATGCATTTAACTAGTGTGAAAGAACCTGGGGAGGTGCAGAAGATAGTTGCTTCCATTTCTGCCACTAGCTTGGCTTTGGGTGTTTTTAGTCTTTCTTCTAACGTCTTTGACTATCTTTCCCTCAAGAATACTGTGGGAGCCCAGCCAATGTGGCTTAGTGATTGAGCGTCAACCTATGAACCAGGAGGTCATGGTTTGATTCCCTATCAGGGCACATTCCTGCGTTGCAGGCTTGATCCCCAGGAAGGGTGTGCAGGAGGCAAGCAATCAGTGATTCTCTTTCACCATCGATGTTTCTCTCTTTCTCCCTCTTTCTCCCCCTCATCTCTTTTTCTCCTATCTCCTCTCTGATATCTATATATCTACATTTACATCTATATCTATCTACATACATACATATATAATGTGGGAGACTTCTTACTTTTAGAGGATCCGAGTTACGTGGCCACCTGATCCACCAAATTAGTTAACATATCAAAAAAAGAAAAAAGAAAATTGGGTTAAGGTGATTACTGAAGCCTCTTAAATAGACTTTGTGTCATCATTACACTCTCCCCAATGCTAATAAACCTGTTTTGTACTCCAGAATTATGCTAAAGATCAAGCTTACTCGTCTCTCCCTTTTTGGAAATATGGCTTATCACTTGATGGGATCCTGTATTCTGGTTTTGTCTTCTACCAGCCTCCCAGGTCCCGATAGTGACTCTGAAGCAGCAATCGAGTTCCTTCAGCAACCAGGTACATAGCTCATCTGATTCTGAAAAACTCCAGAGAATTGGTTTGAAATAGGTACTTGCATACCGTCTTCGTATGGGTCTTAAGTAGTGATTTCCTATTTATATACTGTTACCAGATTACTTTATTATTTTCTAGCATAATGAATGGCCTGAAAACGCAAAAGTAGCCAGTTTGGTAACTCAATAGAAAAGTTTCTGCAGTAAATAAAATTGTGTTATCTGCTTAGGGGAATACAGTCTATTTGTCTTTCTCTTACTTGTGGTGTTCCTTTAAATGTGAGCCTGCGCCAAAACCGGTTTGGCTCAGTGGATAGAGGTCGGCCTACGGACTGAAAGATTCCGGTCAAGGGCATATACATTGGTTGCGGGCACATCCCCAGTGGGGTCGTGCAGGAGGCGGCTGATCGATGTCTCTCTCTCATCGAAGTTTCTAACTTTCTATCCCTCTCCCTTCCTCTCTGTGAAAAATCAATAAAATATATTTTAAAAAAAATAAATGTGAGCCTGGGAGCTCCTTTCTGACTGTTTCTGGATTGGAATGTAACGGAGAGAGAGCCTACCTTCCTATTGTCTGGAAAATAATGATTTAGATAATAGTAGAACAGATGGTAGTGGCGTGGGGGAAGTCAAATTGTGGATACTGGTGTCTAATACGTTCTCCCTATCTGTCCTCCAAAGCTTTATTTTGGGAATAGGATTCAGGGAGAGGCTGAACGCTGGCAGGTAGTAGATAACAGAGATTGAAGAGAAGGTTTTAGTTGCTTACAGATTGTTTCCTCCATCTCCTCTGCGTAGTTTAATTTGGCTCACAAAAGTAATAGGATGCATTTATTTTTTACTTTATGACATTTATTCACAATGCCAAGGCAGTGAGTTTTATCATGATGTAGAACAGTTATTATTTTCTTCCAGATCCATAAACTGCTCCTAACTCTTAACAAGTCGCTGTGCCTAAACTTGGCCAAACCTCAAAGAGAATATGAATGAATCAATTAAAAATGAATCATTTATATTTATCTATATAAATGAAAAATAAAAATCACAGAAGCATATGTTCTGTTAATAGCAAACTAGTCAAACTATATTTATATGGGAACAGAAAGTAATAAAAGTTATGTCTGCTTAATTATTACATTTGTAGTGGTAGTATTGCTGCTAAAACCAGAAATGAACAATTTATGCAAGCTATTAACAAATAAATGTAATTATGGACTACCTTAAATTTGTTGTAGTATCTCTCCATATATATTTATTAAAATGTGAATGTCAAAGCCATTTTACTGTTTGATCTACTACCTTCTATTTTAGTGGAGCTTCAAGTGTAATTCCTGGCAAGTGTTGCAATATTTCCACTAACCAGGCTAGTGGTTTCTGTTTTTTGTCTTTGATTTTTTTAATGGACAGACTTCCTTCTGAATAGAAAAAGAAAATAGTTTGTAATCAATAATTTTCTAACAAAAACTTGCAGTATATACTATGATATATAGTATAAATATCCTAAGCATCAAAATTATTGGATTTCTACTTATACATTCTGATGAATGTGTTTTTGTGGTATTTTGCCAACATAGGAAGTGAAATCAAATGGATGTTGGTGAGTACTCCATGGCAGCAGTTACTTCATTTCATTTATCCCAAGTGAACTGTAACCTGCAAGCCTCCTTTAGGTAAGAAAATTAATCATTTGAAAAATAAATGATCCATTTCTAAAAATGGCCATACATCTGTAAGCTGGAATTTATATATCATTTTCAAGCTAAGAAAGATAATTTGTTTTGCATTCTAAAATGTAGTTTACTGACACTCGTTGTTATAAATTATTTTATATGACTTTTATAGTTTGTGGATGAGTTTTATGCTCTGAAAACTAATGTACATGTGAAAAAATTTAATAGAATTATACTATCTAATAAAATAATAATATGCAAATTGACCATCAGTCCACCACACAAGATGGCTGCCCCCATGTGGACACAAGATAGCTGCCACAAGATGGCCAGCAGAGGAGGGCATTTGGAGGGACCAGTCCTGCAAGGGAGGACAGTTGCGGGGACCCAGGCCTGCAGGGGAGGGCAGTTGTGGGGGACCAGACTTACAGGAGAGGGCCGTTGGGAGGACCAGGCCTGTAAGAAGGGCAGTTCTGGGTGATCAGGCCAACAGGGGAGGCATTTAGAGGTCACCAGGCTGGTAGAAGAGGAAAGTTAGGGGGCAACCAGTTCAGCAGGGGAGGGCAGTGGGGATGACCTGGCCTGTAGGGAAGGGCAATTTGGGGTGATAAGGCTAGCTAGGGAAGGCAGTTAAGAGTGACCAGGCCTACAGGGGAGAATAGTTGGGTGCAACCAGGCCAGCAGGGAAGGGTAGTTCAAGGCAACTAGGCTGGCAAGGGAAGGCAGTTAAGGATTACTGGGCCAGCAGTGGAGGGCAGTTTGGGGTGACCAGGCTGGCAAGGGAGGGCAGTTAGGGGTTACTGGGCCAGCAGGGGAGGGCAGTTGGAAGTGACCAGGCCTGCAGGGGAGGACAGTTAAGGGCGACCAGCCTGGCAAGAAAGGGCAGTTAGGGTGACCAGGCTGGAAGGGGAGGGCAGTTAGGGGCAATCGGGCTGGCAGGGGAGCAGTTAGAGGGTGATCAGGCTGGCAGGCTGAAGCAGTTAGGGGCAATCAGGCGGGCAGGCAGATGAGCCGTTGGGAGCCAGCAGTCCTGGATTGTGAGAGGGATGTCCAACTGCCCATTTAGGCCCGATCCCACTGGGCCCAATTTCACCAGGATTGGGCCTGAATGGGCAGTTGGACATCCCTCTAGGGCAGTGGTTCTCAACCTTCCTAATGCTGCGACCCTTTAATACGCTTCCTCATGTTGTGGTGACCCCAACCATAAAATTATCTTCATTGCTACTTCATAACTGTAATTTTGCTACTGTTATGAATCGTAATGTAAATATCTGTGTTTTCTGATAGTCTTAATTGACCCTTGTGAAAGGGTCGTTCAACCCCTAAAGGGGTCGTGACCCACAGGTTGAGAACCGCTGCTCTAGGGGTTCCAGATTGGAGAGCGTACAGGCTGGCCCCATGCATGAATTTCGTGCACTGGACCTCTAATTGGTATATAACATCCTTTAGTTATGGTGATTCTATCAGTGAATTGGTTATTTAATGATTTTACTAAATAAGCAATTTTAACAAGCAATTCATATTATACACAGTCAGATTTAATATATAGCACTATTGCTTTGTCTAGAATTACAAGGCTATTTTTTATTAACCTGGCTTTTTTAAAAAAGTCTTGTTTTATTTTTGGCTTCATTGCTTTGCTAGTGAGGAAATGTATTAAAGATGACTTTTTTTGGTAATTAGTGAAATGTTAACTATATAATCTATAGGCTACAAAATAAAAGATTCACAAACAAAATGTCAATAAATGTACTCTACATTAGGGTTACTAGGTGTACCAGTTAATAATGCAGATTTTTTTCAATAGTTGGAGTTACACATATGTTGATATATATGCAATTTGATATGTATGCTATTTTGTTGTATTGACAGCAAGCTTCAAAACTTCATATGTCAAATTTGCTGAAGATGTTAACATTATAGGTATTTTTATACTTAAAAATGTTGAATTTCATGCAAAAAAAAGCATTTGCAGGAAGTTTTAATTCATTACTTTATTTTGAAGAAAAAGTTATCATATATTTCAGGAAGCTTACGGTGAACATGCTTCATCTCAAGATACTTGTGAAAGCTGGTTTAAACACTTGTGAAAGACAAAGAACATCCAGGTCAACTGAAAAAGTTTGAAGACTAACAATTATAATCATTATTGGATGAAGATGTGTGTCAAACTCAAAAACAACTTGCAGAAAGATTAAATGTTGCTCAGCAAACAATTTCTGATCATTTACAAGCAATGGGAAAGATTTTAAAGGGAAAATGGGTGCCACATAGCTGAATGAAAGACAAATGGAAAACTAAAAAGTCATCAGTAAATGTTGCTTCAACAACATGAAAGTCTTTTGCATTGAATTATGACTGGCAATGAAAAATGGATTTATTTTGAGAATCCCAAATGCACAAAATTATGGGTTAATCCAGGTCAACCATCAAAATCAACTGCAAGGCTAAATCGCTTCAGAAAGAAGACAATGCTCTGCATTTGATGGGATCAAGAAGGTGTAGTGTATTATGAACTGCTAAAACCAGGTGAAATCATTAATACTGATTGCTACCAACAACAAATAATCAACTTGAACCGTGCTTTGATGGTAAAATGAATGGGCCAGAAGACACGGCAAAGTAATTTTGCTTTATGATAATGCTCCATCACACCAGTTAAAGACATGTTAAGAGATCTTACCTGGAAAGTATTAATCCACCCGCTGTATTCACCAGACCTTGCTCCTTCAGATTACCACTTGATCCAATCAATGGCACTTTCTGAGCAGCGCTTCAAAATGTACAAAGAAGTGAAAAATTGGGTCTCTGAAGGGTTTGCCTCAAAACAAGAAAAGTTCTGTTGGGAATTTGTGAATTTGGTATTCACAAATTACCTGAAAGATAGGGAAAATGTGTAGCTAGCGATGGATATTAGTTTGAAGAAAGAACTTTTGATGATTCTCTTGAAATTATCATATTTTCTTTGATTACAAAATCTACCTTATTAACTGGTACACTTAGTAGAATCCTATGTTGGTTCCTTTACTTTCCCCGGGGCAAGCATATTTTATTTTAGGAAATTAGCATTAAAGAATAGATCAGCCCTTTCAAATAGCATATGCTTTGAATGATTGATGTCAACAGTTTCATATATTCTGCATTGTATTGTTGGACCAGTTCTCCATCATGCATGTGATTTTGGTCAGATTAAAATGTATGTGGTAGCACTTTTGCCTGATGCTTAAGACACATAGCTTTGAAACTATTTTTGCTTTCCATTTCAGTTTTCCAAACCTGAAAGATGACCTTTCATTTTGTCCAGTGACTAGGTCAGTCCTGCTTGTGGGATCCAACTCTTATGTTGTGATTAAGAAATGTTTCGTATCAGACAGAATGACTCACAAGACAGAGATATTTACATATTAAATAACTATTTCATTAGATTTAAAGGTATGTTTTAATTATGACACTGAATCTTCCACATATACATTTATGGCAATCAAGGGTGAAAAGAGGATTGAATAGTCAACCAAAGTTAATGTTCAAAACTCCTCTTACCATTATTTTGCCTCTCAAATAATTATATATGTAAAATACTTTGGATTTTTATGTAGGAATATGTAAAAGATAACCCAATATACTTGGGTATATAAGTACCTGAAATTTTCTTGCCACTTAGTTGTATTTCAAGCTGACTAATACCTGAAGAATTATCACTTCTTTCTGTTGGAAAAGAATGCTCTTTTCTTTGCTATTTTTCATTGGCGGGAAACAGTCAGGTGTATTGCTTACACAGACTTTGTTCCTGCCATGGCCAGTTTTTCTAGAGCTCTTGTGTCCTGGGTATCATCCGAAAATTGTAACAGATCACTTGACTTTTTATTGTGCTTCAACTTAATGAAACTGGCTTAGAAGAATGCATTGGACAACTTAAAATAACAACAACTGCAACATTTATTGAGCACTTACTATGTGTTGGCACTTAATATGCTTTAATTCTCAAAACAACCTTACCAGTTGGTACTGTTGTTCTCCCTGCTTTTCAGATGAGGAAACTGAGGCTGAAATTAATTTTCTCAGCCAAGGTCACCTGGTTAGTTAAGTGGCAGAGCTGGGGCTCATTGAGACCTATGCTTTTAATTGTGTTTTACTATTCCCTAGTTCCCCCAGGAATTCTTAGCACAATTGTGATGTGATGCATCCTTCTGTGTAGGAGATAGTAAGAATACAATAATTGACCAGGAATAAACCTGGGACTTATAGAGTTTTCTTGAACATTTCCTCTTTGAAGCCTCCTCAGTGACCCCCTCATACATACAAACTCAACTAGGTAGCCTTGCCTTGCTACTTGCTCCAGTTTCAGGGATAGCATTCGTCACACCATTTTGCCATTTGGCCACAGCTCTCTGAGAACAGGCTCTCTCTTACTGATTTCTGTACCCCAGCATAAAGCAGTACTTACCAATGCATGAAAATGGAAGATTCCTTTTAAAAATAGTCCTAAACTGTGTTTCACTGTTTTAAACTGTCATTGTATACAATTAGAGCACAAACATATAACCAAAATGTGGAAAAATGACCACGTAATACTTTTTAACGTTTACAGAATGAAGAGGAACAATGTATCTGTTGTGAATAAAATTGTCCAGTCGTCACCAGCAATGAAACAGTCAAAACTTGGATTCTACTCTTCTCTCAACCAGACTCATATGTGCACTGCTCTTCCAGAATGGGGGAGTTTGCCTCATCATGTAGTATTACACATTTTTCAGTATCTTCCTTTAGTAGATCGGGCCCGGGCATCTTCTGTCTGTAGGAGATGGAATGAAGTTTTTCACATTCCTGACCTTTGGAGAAAATTTGAATTTGAACTGAATCAGCCAGCTACTTCATATTTTAAATCAACGCATCCTGATCTCATTCAGCAGATTATTAAAAAGCATGCTACCCATCTCCAGTATGTCAGCTTTAAGGTGAGAAAAATAAGCATTACATCAAAACCATGACAGATTTTACCAATATTTTTAATATCTAGAAGCTTATGTTAAACAGTGAGTGAATTTTGCAGAATTTTATCTCAAACTTAATCCTGTTTTTCTATAGTTATTTTCATAGATTGAGATGTAGATGAGCTATAATCGAATAACTTAAACTTCATTTTCTTTCACCTAGGTACTATTATTAAAATACAGGTGATTGTAAAAGATTTGAAAGTATGAAGTGCTTAGAAAGTTAATTTTCCATAATCTCTATTTCTTACTTTTTTATATGAGACATTTTGTATTAAGAAAAAATACTAATTTATTTTATAGCTTGAAGGCTAAATACAGTTATGCAAATGAGTACTATTAAATAAGTATTTGTCTGTAACTTTCTAATAAGTTTGACCTTCATGAGATTAAGATTTACAGTTGTCTTTGTAGGTTGACAGTAGCACTGAATCAGCAGAAGCTGCCTGTGACATACTGTCTCAGCTGGTAAATTGTTCTATCCAGACTTTGGGCTTGATTTCAACAGCCAAGCCAAGTTTTATGAATATGTCACAGGTAAGGATGCTATGCTTTTTTGTAGGATATGCTAAAATTCTTGTCAAACTGGCAGAAAGGATTATTTTTCTAAAAACAGACAATATTCTACTTGAATTCAAAGAATTATTTAAAGCAATTTTCTGTTGACTAGCACTTATTTTTGCTAAAATAGCTTATTCATGATTTCATTCTTTAGGTATATTTTAGTCATTGTTTCCCCAGTAAATATTATTAATCTGAAATGAATGATATGATTTTCCAGTGCTTATTTACTTAGTTCTTTGAATATAGGGCATATGGGCAGTACGTCTTTGAATATAGGGCCAGGGTATCTTCCCTGTCACTCTAGATAGAGTCTCTCTTTGGAGGTGGAACAGTATAATATCTGACTAAATAAACTATATTTGTTAGGATGATTTTTGAGTCTGTGTAGTAGACATTTCAGAACAACTATGGCTTAAAACACATGACTGAAGTTTATTTCTCTTACGTTAAAGAAATCTCTAGGTGAGACAGTCCATAGCTGGCATGAAGTTGTTGGAACCCAGGCTTCCTCCAGGCACTCCTCTCCAAGGCATTTCTTCATTTTCAAGGTCGAAGATGGCTTTCTGAGCCCCAGCCATCACGTCCTTATTCTAGACAGCTGATGGGAGCATAGGAGGAAGAAGGATATGCCCTCTCCTTTCCAGGGAGACTAGCCGTAGTATTGCATGATGCTTCTGCTTGTCTCCTAGGCCAGGATTTAACCCAAATGGCTGGCCATACCAGATTTCTGGGAGGCTAGGAGAGTCTTTTTAGCTGGGTGGCAATGTGTCCAGCTAAATATTGGGACTAGATTACAGTACCAAAGAAGAAAGGATGAAAGGTTGTTAGAAGCAACCAGCAGTCTCTTCCACGAAAACCAATGACTTCTCTTCATCCAGGCTCCAGCTTGAATGCCATCTCCTCAGAGAGGCCTTCCTGGAGACAACTTGCTAAAACAAACCCACTCCTCCAGCTACTCTCTACTCTATTGCATTTTAGTGTTTTTGTATCATTTGTCAGTGCTTGAAAATACCATACTTATTTAACATATGTGTCCTCTTCTCCCCAGACTAAAATCATAAACTACTGAAGGCAGGAATTCTAATTTGTTTGTTTACCATTATAAACCCAGACTTAGGATAGTGCCTGATACATAATGAGCACTAAATTATGGTTGTCAGTGAAACTGGCTAATGGAAGCTTTCCTATAGAAGAGGATAGAGGAATAGTAATATCTTCTCCCTCATAAACTAGGTCATGGCTCTTTTAGCAGGCATTTCTTCTAACTTGTTTATCTTTTCAAGAGATGTGCTGGGGGAAAAAATGGGTCATTTGGGGATTAGAGTAATATAATTAATAGATGAAAATGTACTACTTCTAAATAGTTATTTTATTGTTTATAAACTATGGATCAGATGAGCCTAAAATTCTTAAATTCTAAGCTGTCTCTCATGTTACACATATCAGCTTCAAGAGCCTGCTTCTAGGTAAGCTGATGCCGACACCGGAGAGAGGCCACGGTCAAGAGCAGGCTTCATGTCAAGCTCTGCCTCTACAGTAAAATGAGCTCTGTGGCTGCTAGGGGGGGTGTGGATCTCCCTAAGCCTCAGTTTTTCACTTTTAAACTAAGGGAAAATAAGATAAAAGTACAGAATTTTGCTAGGCATAAAAAGTGCTAAAAGAATATATTGTTATTCTAATAAAATTTATACATGTTTCCCCTGCTATCCAAAAGCAGAGCTTGCCTATAAAATCTTTTTAAGCCGAAATGGCATAAAGTGAAGACGCTATTGCCTTAGCTCGCATCTTACTAACAGATGCGCAAAACACATTAAAATGAAGCACAGGTGCTCACAGACACAGGTCAAAGCTGATGCTGAGATGCTGTGTGGCTCCTGGAGAAGGAGCTTGGCAGGTGCATGTTGACTCTACGACTCGCTGCCCAACAGATGTTGAGCATTACTTTTGCTTGTTGCCTTTTTCACATAAGAGAAATACGTACTCTGGATTTCTTTTGGTTCGTGAAAGCAGTACTAATGTAGGTCTTTTGTAAAAGTGAAGTGGTATAAAGCAAACTTTTAAAAAACAGGGTAAACCTGTATGCTAATGCTTAACCATGTCCTTCAAGACTAGAAGAGTCCACTGAGTGTTGATTAAAGGGGGGGAATAACCTTATATTTCTTAATGAAAAGGAATGATGTACTTATGTTTCTCTAACAATTTTTGGCATCATCATAAAGAAGTCTAGTCATCCACTGTTTAAAAATTTGTAAATCACTTAACAATTAGTATAAGTCAATAAGTTTTCTTATAATAAATTATGATTTACAACCAATTTGGTCATTCTAAAAGGGACAATAGAACCTTTGATAAATCCAAATAGATTTTGAAAAAGGAAAAATGATCATGCCTGGATATGGTTTCCAGACTTCCTATCCATGTCCAAAAATACTAGATCTGAAAACTTGTGAAACTCCATCCATTTTGAGTTTGAACTATAAATAAGCTTGAGTTTGTCAATATTCAAAACAGAAAGTTTCAAAACATACTTTTAATTTGCCAGCAAAAATCATGTCCCTAAAGAATGGCATCATTTATTGATTTATTCATCAACAAATATTTGTTGACCTTCTATTATATGCCAGATACTACTTTAGGTGCTGGATATATAGGAGTGAATAAACCAGATAAGAATTATATTTCTTCTAGGACAAGGGTTGAACAGATACAGATAGTAAATATCTTAGGCTCACACAGTTTTGCTACAACCTTACTGCTGCAGTGCTATGAACTCTATCTAGCACAGTGTGAAAGCCAGCGTACACAATACATACTTAAAACAGTATAGCTGTGTTACAGTACCTAGTTACAGACACTGAAAGAGTTTCATATAATTTTCACAGTCATGAAATAGCCTTCAGAACATTTTCTTGCAATTATTTAAAAATGTAAAAACCATTCTTAACTGGATAACATATGAGCTATCCAATAACAGACTGTGGACTAGATTTGGCTGGCAGGCTATAATATACATAATTATATCCTTTTAATATTGAAAACTAAATCCTTAAGATTGAAATAATTGAAAGGCATACTTATAAAATCTTTGAATCTTTTTCCTTTCTCACCATTCCATTTACCTACACTAATAAAAGAGAAACATACAAATTGACTGTCACTCCACTATGCCCACCAGTGAATCAGAGGGAGTATGCAAATTAACCCAACTAAGATGGCGGCTGCCATGGAGTTGGAGTGAGCAGGAGGCTTGGATTGCCCCCCAGCAATGGAGGAAGCCAAGCTTCCCGTATGCTCTGGCCTGCCCTGGCCTCCACTCAAGGCTACAAAATTTCAATTATAGAAGATAAGTAAATCCCAACAAAGATGGTGGCAGCCACTGGAGCCAGCCAGATGCTTGGGTTGCCCCTGGCAATGGAGGAAGCCAAGCTTCATGCCTGCCTTGGCCTCTGCTCAAGGCTGCAAAGTTTCAATTATAGAAGATAAATAAATCCCAGATATCTGCTTTCAACTGGCCCTGGCCTATGCTTGGGTCATTGGAGGGCGTGGCTGGCCTGCAAATAACCACAGGCCCCTCACCCAGGCTGCCCCACACCCCAAGGGAACCCCCACCTTGATCCAGGACATCCTTCAGGTAAACCAGCTGGCTCCAACCCATGCACCAGGCCTCTATCCTATCTAATAAAAGAGTAATATGCAAATTTACTGTTATTCCAACACAAGATGGCTGCCCCCATGTTAACACAAGATGGCTGCCACAAGATGACCAGCAGGGGAGGGCAGTTGGGAGGACCAGGCCTGCAAGGGAGGGCTGTTGGGAGTGATCAAGCCTACAGGGGAGGGCAGTTAGGGATGACCAGGCCAGCAGAAGAGGGAATTTGGGGGTAACCAGGTCTGTAGGGAAGGGTAGTTTGGGGGGACCCAGGCCTGTGGGGAGAACAGTTGGGAGGGACCAGGCCTGCAAGGGAGGGCAGTTGTAATCAAGCCTGCAGGGGAGGGAAGTTAGGGGTGACCAGGCTGGCAGAGGAGGGAAGTTGGAGGTGACTAGGCCTGCAGGGAAGGGCAGTTGGGGGGGACCCAGGCCTGCAGGGGAGGGTAGTTGGTGGGAAGGGGGACCAGATCAGCAGGGGAGAGCAGTTAGGGGTGACGAGGCTGGCAGGGGAAGGCAATTAGGGATGACCATGCCGGCAGGGAGGCAGGGGCAATTGGACTGGCAAGGGAGTGTTTAGGGGTGATCAGGCTGGCAGGCAGAAGTGGTTAGGAGCAATCAGGAAGGAAGGAAGGCAAGCAGTTGGGAGCCAGTAGTCCTAGATTGTGAGAGGGATGTCCGACTGCCTGTTTAGGCCCGATCCTACTGGCAGTCAGACAACCCTGGAGCGGCCCAGATTGGAGAGGGTGTAGGCTGGGCTAAGGGACACACCCTCCCCTGTGTATGAATTTTGTACACAGGGCTTCTAGTGAATTATAAAAGTATTTTAAAAACTACACTTTATTATAAAAATGTCTTTTATTGGCTAATGGTGTTATGAAAAGCAGTAATATGTTGATGGCTTTTACTCTGCTATTATTAGCATATGTTGATGTAATAGTTTTAGTGAATTGTTTGATTGAAGCTGTAGATCTTAAAATAATGTTCTCACAATTTTTTTCTTATTGCTGTGCAAGTCTCATTTTGTGTCAGCACTTACAGTTGTTTTTGTCAACTCAAAATCATTGTCATCAATCAAAATCGAAGGCACACCAGTGGATGACCCCTCACTGAAGATTCTCGTGGCCAATAATAGTGATACTCTAAGACTCCTAAAAATGAGTAGCTGTCCTCATGTTTCATCTGATGGTGGGTTATATTTTTTTAAGCTTGCATGATGTTTTATTTTATTATTATTATACTAATAGTAACAATGCAATTTCTTATTGAAGGCCACATGCTTCTGAAACATAATTTATTAAACTTTTTTTCAAAAGAAATCTTAATTTGTAAGCTAGAGATAGCTTCAATTGCTCTCCTAAGAGTACTATAGATATATACACTGAGTGGCCGATTATTATAATCTCTGAATGCATAATAATCTGGCCACTCAGAGTGTGTGTGTGTGTGTGTGTGTGTGTGTGTGTGTGTGTTAGAGGCCTGGTGCATGAATTTATGCATGGGTGGGGTCCGGCCAGCTTAGCCAAGGGGAGGGACATGGGCAGTTGGCCAGCCTGCCTGCTGGTCGAACTCCTGGTGGAAGGGAAAATTTGCATATTAGCCTTTTATTATAGAGGATATATACTAAGAGTGGCCAGATTATTATGTGTTCAGAGATCATAATAACCTGGCCACTCAGTGTATATTGCATATATATAATTATGAATATCTTGGCTATTTTAGTAAATGATGACTAATAACAAATATAAATCGACAAAGATGTTAGGATGATCTTTGTTCTTTTTTTTATTTTTTTATTTTTGTTCTTAAGATTTTTTTCCCCTTTTCCACAGGAATCCTTTGTGTAGCTGATCACTGTCAAGGCCTTAAAGAACTGGCATTGAATTATTACATGCTAAGTGATGAACTTCTCCTGGCACTTTCAAGTGAGACTCATGTTAACCTTGAGCATCTTCGCATTGATGTTGTGAGTGAAAATCCTGGACAGATTGAATTTTATTCTATTAAAAAACAAAGCTGGGATGCACTTGTTAAACATTCCCCACGAGTTAATATTGTTATGTACTTCTTTTTATATGAAGAGGAATTTGAGACATTCTTCAAAGAAGAAACTCCTGTTACTCACCTTTATTTTGGTCGTTCAGTAAGCAAAGCAGTTCTAGGACGGGTCGGTCTTAACTGTCCACGACTAATTGAGTTAGTGGTATGTGCCAATGGTCTTCAGACTCTTGATGATGAACTTATTTGTATTGCTAAACATTGTAAAAATTTAACAGCCTTGGGCCTCAGTGAATGTGAAGTTAGCTGCAGTGCATTCATTGAGTTTGTAAGACTGTGTGGGAGAAGGCTAACCCAGCTATCAATAATGGAGGAGGTTTTGATCCCTGATGGCAAGTATAGCCTTGATGAAATTCACACTGAAGTCTCCAAACACCTGGGGAGAATATGGTTCCCTGAGGTCATGCCCATCTGGTAATTGACAACCAAAGATTCTTAACTACTTTTTAATCAGTAAGATGAGCTTCTTTCAGTCCATGCAAATGTAAACTTTAAGATGCGTTGCTGAAATATTTTAGGTAAAATATTTCATTGTTTGTAAATTGTCTTAATAGGTTGCAGCAGAAACATTGGAAAAAATACAAGAAATTTGAGAAGCCAGAATTTGTAGTAAAAGGACACAGAGATTGTATTGTGGTTAGATAGTTGACATGCTAAAAATTACAGTTTCTAGATAAGCTTCTTAGCCTTCCTTGAAGGAATATTTTATCTTGCGAAGTAAATTTATAATATTGAGCTTAGGATCCCTTAAATTATGTCATTTACCACTTTGTATTATTTTATTTGTTTTTGTTAAATATTTTAATATTTATAAAATATTTAGTATTAAAAACTAAGTAACATCAAAATATAGATATAGAGGCTGACTTAATTATACTTCATTTTTAGTACTATGTAAGATCATATCATGATTTAATAAATGACTTTTAATTTCCAATACACTTGGAATTCTACTTCATTACATTAACTTGGGAGAAAATTGATAATAAACTAAAGTGAAATAATATTAATTCATTTTATGAAGATACTGTGTTAATTGATTAAATACACTAAAAGGTAAATTTTGAAGAGTGGGAGGGAATCCATGTTTACTGATCTATTACTATGTATCTGAAATGATGCTAAATCCTTTACACATTGATCTTATAATCAGTCACACAGCAAAACTCCTTAATGACTATGTATTAACTTTAGGATAAAGATATACCTTTAGAATGACCCACAAGATACTACAAGACCTGGCTTCTCCATACTTTGCTCGCATTTTCTTCCCACCAAACTGTCTCTTGCCCTTTTGCTCCCATTTCCTTTCAGGTCCTTCAGACTGCCTTGCACCCTTTAGCCAGAAAGCATTGGTACATATGATTCTTTCTACTTTGATCACTCTCTTTGCTCTCTCAGATCTGTCCTTTAGATGTCTTTTCCTCAGGGAAGTCTTCATGACTCTCAGCACTCTGTGGCTTTCCATGTGGTGTGATCACTATTTCAATGTGCCATTTACTTGTATGATTATCTGCTTATTCTACTTCAGTGTTGTGTTCCCAGCATAACATTTAGCACCATAATAGGCACTCAGTACATTTTACTTAAGTACTTTCTTTTTCACACTTGTTCCCCCCAAATCTAAAATTTAATTCTAAGAAATACAATTAAAAAGGAAATTAGAAATATGTTTATTATTTTCCAATTTTGGATATTTTTCAATATTCAGGAAAACATACTGTTAACATTATTATAGATGTCCCCCATTCCCCCAACCCTCACTTAAGCCCCCGACCCATCCCCTGCCCTACCCCAGGTCTTCACCACATTATTGCCTGTGCCCATTGGTTATGCATATGTTTTTTGATTAATCTCTTCCAGTCCCCCTACCCCTCTCCCCTCTAAGATGTGTCAGTCTGTTCCATGTATCCATGCCACTGGTCCCATTTTGTTTGTCACTTTATTTTGATCATTAGATTTGCTGCTCTGATTGACTTTTTTTTCCCCCTTGTATTTTAATTCGCTGATTCAAGCCTCTGCTTATTCCTTCCAGGGTATTCGTTATTTCAGATATGTTATTTTTCATTTCTGGTTGGCTTGTTGTTGTTGCTGTTGCTTTTTTTTTTTCATGATTTCTTTGTCCTATTTCATGCTGTTGGGGGATTCTTAAAACCATTACTTTGTAGTCTGTTTCTGATAAATTGTTTTACCTTCATTTTATTTAGCTCCTTTTCTGAAGAGTCCTCCTGTTCTTTCATTTGGGGCATGTTTGTTTCCCCATTTTTGCTGTTTCTTTCTGTTCGTTTCTGTGTATTGGATAGAACTGCTACGACTCCCAATCTTGGTGGGGTGGCCTTCTGTAATGTCTTGTGGGACCTAGTGGTATAGTCTTCTTGATCTTCTGAGCTGGGTTCTCTAGGAATGTCTCTTGTGTGGGTAATGTGGGCCCTCCTGTTGTAATTAGGTCTTGATTGCTGTTTGTTTAGCCCTGGGGTTAGCTGACTGTGAGGCTCAACCCCGACCATGTCACCATGTCGTGCCAACTGTTATACAGATGTGGGTTCACCCTTTGTATCTGCTGATTTTGGAGCTTGCTGGATTTTGCCCTGATGTTGTCTGAAGCTGGCCACTTGATGTGCTGGCCTCATACCTCCTGGGAGATTCTCCGGTGCAAGCCAAGTCACTGTCCCTGCCTGGCTCTCAGCAATTTGCCTGAAGCTCCACAGGGCAGAGCCCCAGAGTAGTCCAGAGGGTGTGGCCTCCAGAGACTGGGTCTTCCTCAGGTTTTGCACCTTGAATGTCCCTGCCCTGAGCTGCTCTCCCTTCCCCCATGGAACTTTACTCGGTGGGAATATCGAGGGCTTGCACAAGGGGCTCACTCTCTCTGCATCTCCTGTCTTTCCTCTGTGTTCTCTGCTCCCAATATTTTAGGTCAGTGTCTCTTCACCTGATTTCTGAACTGATTTCTCTGCAGTTTAGCTGCAATCTGCTCTGGGGTTGGGTGCAAGTGGATGGAGCTTTCAGCTACTCTGTAACAATCTCTGTTATCAGAAAAACATTTAAAAATGTTCTCACCTGTTAGGAAATTGGAATACAATGTGATAAGAAATAGCACATTTTAATTTTGTTATTTAGAGACTGTGTATGCATACATTCTAATCACTGTACCACACTCATTGTCACTGAATTCTGTAAGAACAGGCATCTCATTTTCTTTTGAGTTCAAATTTCTCAAAACAGTGTATTGTATATTAGTGCACACTAAATAAATGCTATTAGAACTGATACTACTGGTTGAAAAATAAAACCAGTTTCTTAACGATAGTTATTATTATTGCAGAATTATATTAAACATAGCTTAAGATTTCTGTACTCTCTTAGAGTACAGAAGCAGCAATAATAGGGAAATTTAAGTCTGATTAGAATAGCAGGACAAACAAACATAAAGGAAATGGCATGAGAGGGAGGGGTCAAACTGGTTGGAGATCTGTAATGGTGGACATAATGAAGACATAAATCTCGAACTAAAAAATATATACCATGGCCTGGCCAGTGTGGCTCAGCAGTTGAGTGTCAACCCAGAAACCAAGAGATTGCTGTTTTGATTTCTGGTCAGGGCACATGCTCAAGTTGTGGACTCAATCCCCAGTAGAGGGCATGCAGAAGGCAGCCGATAGATAATGTTCCTCTAAGCCCTCTCTCTCTCTCTCTCTCTCTCTCTCTCTCGCTCTCTCGCTCTCTCGCTCTCTCGCTCTCTCGCTCTCTCGCTCTCTCTTTCTTTCTTTCTCTCTCTCTCTCTCTCCTGCCTCCCCCCTCCTTCTCTCTCTGGTAATCAATATAAGAATATAGCCGAGACCAGTTTGGTTCAGTGAATAGAGTGTCGGCTTGCGGACTGAAAGGTCCCAGGTTCGATTCCGGTTGGGGGCATGTACCTTGCTTGCAGGCACATCTCCACTGTGGGGCATGCAGGAGGTGGCTGATCTATGTCTCTTTCTCATTGATGTTTCTGACTATCTCCCTCCCTTCCTCTCTGTAAAAAAAAAATCAATAAAATATATTTTTAAAAATAAAAGAATATATAAAGTATATATTCCTGAATGGTAAGGTAACGTGATTGAGTGCCAGTGGTGTTGCACTAGATCAGCGGTTCTCAACCTGTGGGTCGCAACCCCTTTGGGGGTCGAATGACCCTTTCACAGAGGTCGCCTAAGGCCATCGGAAAATGCAGATATTTACATCATGATGCATAACAGTAGCAAAATTTCATGGTTGGGGGTCACCACCACATGAGGAACTGTATGCAAGGATCACGGCCTTAGGAAGGTTGAGAACCACTGCACTAGAGGGTAATGAAGCAAACAGAAAAGGACTAGAGGAAAAGGAGGGTTGAGGGGGCGTTTATCCCCCTAGCTCACCATCATAGAGAGATAATGAGTACAAGTGCCCTTTTCATCGAGTGAGAAGTTGCTGCTCTAAATATGATCTTCAGTGGCCCAGTAGTTGAATCTAGAGAACTGAATACTCTCATGACTCTTAGAGCGAAACTCAGAGTAAAACTTATCCGCTCAATTAAATGACCCTGGTTGGTCTTATTGTTTGACAAATTGAAGTGCAAATGTATTTAGGACAACCAAAAATAAGATGAGGAAATATGAAGTATTCTTGATGCTTCATTTAATGAAAATGTCTCCCATTAATGGTAGAAGTCCATAAAAAGTACTGTTAACCTAAGATTAGAGGATTCTAAATAAGTGAAAGAGTTTGATACTAGATGGATTTTGAGCTTTAGGCTTTTAAAAATGTCTTAGTTCTGTAAGCAACTTATTCATAAAACATGAATAAATTCGTGTTTTTGAGTTTGCTAAAGAGTTCTGGAAAGGTTAGGATAATTTTGTAAGCAAAGTGTAAATGGAGAGAATGGGAGAAAAGATTCTATTGTAGATTGCACTGAAGACACAAAAATAAGATTCTCAAATTTTTGTTTTTCCTTCCTTATAAACCTTCATGGACTCATTTGTATTATGTTAAATACTAGGGATTTGGGAAGATTTAAAAATTATATGTATTGCTCTTGATATGTTACTAAATGTGATAAGTGTCACAGGATATAAGAATTCTTCCTTTTAAATTGACCACTTATCTTATATTTCCATTAAATTACCTTTCTGCAAAAAACTTAAAAACATTTCCAAAATAAAAATTGACTTTATTCACATTATTATAGTCAATTAACTTAATACCCGACACCACAATTTTTAAATATTATAATCACTTTTACTAAGGAAAAATAAGTTACGCAGTACTATTACTGCTTTGTCATTTGAACCTTTGTAATACTTTACACTGAACATTTTGGCACTCTAACCTGAAAGAAACAGAAATTACTAGTAAAAAAAGAAAACAAAACTCTGATATAATACACCAGAGGGCGCTATATTCTAGTTCTTCATAAGAAAGAAGTCCTTATGAAGGACCAGTGGTTCTCAACCTTCCTAGTGCCATGACCCTTTAATAGAATTCTTCATGTTGTGATGACCCCCAACCATAAAATTATTTCCATTGCTACTTCATAACTGTAATTTTGCTACTGTTATGAATTGTAATGTAAATATCTGATATGCAGGATGTATTTTCGTTGTTACAAATTGAACATAAAGCATAGCGATTAATCACAAAAACAATATGTAATTGTATATTGTGAAATATTTTCTAATTACAAATAAATGAAATTTTGTCTTGAATTGTGGTGTAGCATGGGTAACAGTCTTCATATGACAACAGTAAACTACATTGCTACATTTTGCAACACCGAGGAGAGGTATGTTGGTTCCTAAGACCATGGAAATAGGTGTTTTCCAATAGTCTTAGGCAACCCCTGTGAAAGGGTTGTTCCACCCCCAAAGGGGTCACGACCCACAGGTTGAGAACCACTGTCTTAGACTGAAGTTTGCATTTCCATTCAACAGATCTGAGCGTGCTTGTGGAATGCTAGG
This sequence comes from Lasiurus cinereus, assembly GCA_011751065.1. NCBI lineage: Eukaryota > Metazoa > Chordata > Mammalia > Chiroptera > Vespertilionidae > Lasiurus > Lasiurus cinereus. The sequence goes on along the minus strand of JAAGEH010000293.1, from coordinate 4,165,120 downwards.
CAGAAGGCACAGTTCTTGCTCTGTCTTGGGGAAGCTCTCCATCCAGGTAACAAGTCTGGTTTTTAAAAGAATCATTTCAGAAGGTTGAGTATTTAGAAGGCTATATATTTCATTATTTAAACATTTTAAAGCTCTTTAAAAATTGCCTTTGAATTCTGTACTATGTTCTTGTTTTATGTTCTCAATGAAAGCCTAGCTTTTTTCCTTTGAAAAAAATGTAATTTTTAGAGACAACCTAAAGTTATTTGGCACTATGAAGATAAATAAGATAGGTTATCAAACCAGGAAGTGCTGGTTATAGTTTTCGTGTGTTTTTTTTTTAAATTAAATTCTTAATTTGCTAGCCTTGTAAAACACAGTAGAGAATAGTATCTAACTGAGTATGCCTTGTGAAGACTCTAAACTATCTGAGAACCATCATTAACACTTTTTCCTGGCCACCTCTCTGCAAGTCCTAGTATATCTATGACATATAATTCATAATAATAAATACTCATGAAATCACCTCCCAACTGTAGAACTACAGCATTGATAGTAACTTAAATTTGCTGGAGGTTTTCTGTCCTATCAAGTCCTTAGGTAACTAGTGTTCATTATTTGCTTGATTTCATATATTTTATCACGTAATTATGTGTTCCTAAAAATTATGTTGTAGTTTTAATTGCTGTGACTTTATAAAAAGCATATTTATGCTATATTTGATCTTTTGGACTTTTTTTTTACACTTGGTATTATAGTAAACCCTTGATTTTGCAGAGCTCAGTTTAACAAACTTTGGATTTAATGAACAAAATCTCTGGCCCATATGTCATATGTGAAAATTAATACCCTATTGATCTTAAAATGCTTTTAACAAAGATTTGCTTATAATTAACAGGTTGGTTTTTGTTATGAAGTCACTTATTTTTAACAAATTTTAACCACTAGGCCATATCTTAGAAAAAAATACTAGTAATTTTGCCAACATAAATAAATATTACATATCTCTAATGATAGTCTATATATTTAAATCCAACAGTCATGCTCAGAAACAATGTTCAGTGAATGATTAGCACGTAATCATCATGGGTGGTAATTAGTTCTGTTGTGGCATGGCGTAACTTTACAAGGCAGTTTTAACATGTGCCAACTGAGGTTCCGACTTGTGCTAAGCCACGCCCCAGCCGTGTGCATTTGTTTACTCTTGCTGACTGGTGAATGCATGCATTTACTAGATCTACTCAGCATAAATTTAAAATTACTGTACTACATATAGAAAACTTTTCTGTGAAATTAAACTTTTCATGCATACTTAATTTTAATTACACAAATGTGTCCACGTAAGAAAGACAGGTAAACTAACTAATTTGTCACTTTTTTGACATATGCATTCCGCAAACCTACTTGATTATATAATGGACAGCCTCTTGCCCGAAATGGCCCATTATATTGAGATTTTCCTGAATATTGCTGTGATTCATCCATTTTGTCATTAGATGAGGGTTATTTATTATGAGTGCTATGTAACATTCCATTCTATAACCACAATTTATTTGTCCATCTCACTGTTGATGGGCACTTGAGTTGTTCCAGGTTTTGTTCTGACAAATAGTAATGTCATGATATAAATACCTATGTTCTAGTATACAACTGCAGCCACTTCTCACCAGTAGTAAAATAAGTTCAATTAATTTCATTTTCCTCTAACATATCTACACTAAGAATTTTGTTGGAGTTTTCTACACTCCAAAAGGATTTAAGCAAAAATTCATGAAGGATATTTCCAGAATGATGAATTCAACTTACTCACTTCTTACTGACTGACTAAAATCTAGGGGGCCATAATTATTTCTGGTCTTTTGAGCATTTGTATGGTTATTTTATGTTGGCACCTGTTGCCAATATAACCGGAAATAATAATATAGGTATACAATGATCTGTAGAAATAAGTAGCTATTGTTCGTATATGGCTAGGTGAGGCTGACTGGCTTGGATCCCTGAGATACTTTAGGTTAGGATAGACCTCTTTCTCTTTTTAGTACATCTTGTAATGTAATCATACTGAAATCTAGAATCTATATATATAAAAGTGACCATCGCAACTGAATGGACAACCGAACAGGCTGCGTAGGGTGACCAGGCCAGCAGGGGGGTTAGTGAGGGACGACCAAATGACTGAACAGAGGGCTGTATGGGGTGACCAGGCCAGCAGGGGGTTTAGTGAGGGGCTACCAAACGACTGAACTGCATGCTGTGTGAGGTGACCAGGAAGACAGGGGTGCAGTAAGGGATGTCCAGACCTGCGGCAGTGGCAGTAAGGGGCAACTAGGCCAGCAGATGGGGGGGGCAATTGGAGGCAATCAGGACAGCAGGGGGGCAGTTGGGGGTGACCAGGCCAGAAGAGGGGGCAGTTAGGGGCAGTCAAGCAGGCAGGCAAGTGAGCAATTAGGAGCCAGTGATCCTGGATTGGAGAGAGTGCAGGCTGGGCTGAGTGGGACCACCACCCCCATCCCCCCCCGCATGAATTTTGTGCACCAGGCCTCTAGTATTACATATTTTCTTGAACTGCCATTATTCATTACTTAGAATATCTACCACTTATATAGAATGTGGAAATATAAAGACCAGTAAATTCTGTTCTATTCATGCAAGCAGCTCATGCTCCAACCAGTTTGACAAACCTAAGGATATTGCTGTAATTCTCCACAACCTTAACTCAAAAGAAAAGAAGGCTCCAATTTATTCAGTTAATACACATTTAGTTTGCATGTGTATTCAGCATTGTACAAACCTCTATTCTTTTACCATAAATACGGATTAAAGCTTTTTATTTCCTAAGCAAAAGTCTAGTTTAAAATCATTAAAAATGCAGTCTAAACTAACTTGAATTTACATGTTTATTTATTTTGCATATTTAGGACTAACAAATATTAAGAGAGAAAAAGCCACCACCTCAGATATAGGTTACCAAAAATTTAGAGAGCCATGAGAAATTAGTTGACATAAAAAAACATGAAAGTGGCAATGAGTTGAAATCAAAATACTGTTTTCTTCCTTGCACTTATCATGTTTCTATTTGAACATAAATTTCTTGGAAAGCAGGATATGCATTCAGGTTTTAGGAAGATGGCTTTCTATCTTGACAATCTAGTCATCTGTCTTCCATTTATAGGTACTTGGTGGGGTCACTCCAGTCACAGTTTTCAATGTGTAGGTGGGATTGAATGCCAGGATAAACTTTCTGCATGGGCAACAGAATGCCCAGTTTTTCTCCCTTCTCGATAGGACCTTTATATTTAACTGGATTAATGTAGAACATTTTAACACAGAAATCTAAAAGAAAAGAAGAAGTAAAATTATTCATTATCTGAATTTTAATAGCCTAGAATCAGAAAGTTTAAAAAGTAAGAACAGAAATACACACACACACACACACACACACACACAACACACACACACACACACACACACACACAAAGAGAGTTGATTGATCTCAATGGGGGAGTAGAAGGAAATGACAAAATCATATCATAAATAAAGACAAAAATTGCAAGATGCCCAATGAAGAATAAATTTAAATGACAATTTAATAAAAGTATTAAACAATAGCAGAAAAACACTAGATAGCTGAGAATATTGGCCTAGAATAATGCCAACTCTAAGGCATATTCTAATTAAACTATTAGACTTTAAAGACAAGGAAAAATGGAAAGAATTGGCACAAGAACACAAATCTTTCTAAATACCAAAGAAAAAAATTTTAAAGACCCACCAAATAGAGAAAAAGAGTTAAAATAATATCATAATTGTAATGTTGTATGACAATGTTATATTTATAAATGTTAACTCATCTATTAAGTAGAATTTTCTATTGACTTGGAAAGGAAAACCCTACTCTATGCTGTATAGAAAAATAATAATTGTAAAAGGCTAAACGTTAAAGAATGGACAGATATTTGCCAAGAAAATGGAAGTAAAAAGAAAAGCAAGTGGAATTCAGGCCAAAAGCATTGAAACAAGACAAAGGAGAACAATTTATAATGCTAAGTCCATTGATGATGCAATAGTGACAACTGTCCATATGCTAACACAGAAACCATCAGCATAAAACAGACTTCAGGAGTTGCAAGGAGAAATAAATGGGAACCCACTAGTAATAGAAGACTTCAACACATTTATATCATTGAAAACAAGTGGACAGAAAACATCAGCAGGGCTATAGAATTATGGCATACAACATGATAGCTACTAGCCACATGTTGGCTAGTTAGCACTTGAAAGGCAGCTAATCTGAATTAGATGTGCTCTAAGTACAAGGTATGTACTGTATTTTGATGATAGTACCCCCCAAGAAGCAAAAATATTAATAATTATATTAATTGTATTTTGAAATAAAAATATTCTGGAGATACTGAGTTAAATAAAATATATTACTAATTTCACCTCTTACTTTTTACTTTATGTGACTCCTAGAAAATGTAAAATTACTTATGTGGTTTTGATTATATTTCTTTGGATAGTAATGACAGAGAAGATCTAGACAAAATCAATAAGGTATGTCTTATGTATATATGAATATTAAAGGCCCAGTGCATGAAATTCATGCACAGGTTGGGGGGGTGGTACCCACCCTGGCTTGCACCCTCTTGCAGTCTGGGACCTCTTGTTCCTTATTGCCTGCCTGCTCGCTGCTCCTTATTGCTTGGCTTGCTGCTCCTTAGTGCTGCTGCAGAGGTGGGAGAGGCTACCACCACTGCCACTGCACTCACCAGCCATGAACCCAGCTTCTGGCTGAGTGGCTCTCCTCCTGTGGTAGCGCACTGACCACCTCGGGGGAAGCTTCTGCCCGTTGGTGGTCAGTGCGCATCATAGTGACCGGTTGTTCTGGTCATCTGCCGTAATGGTCGCTTTGGCTTTTATTGCAAAGATGTGCAAGACCTCCACACTGAGAACCAGAAAAACAACTGCTAAAACTGCAATGCAAGAAGACCTAAATACGTGGAGGATATAACATTTTCATTGATTGGAGAATTCATTACTTTCAAGATAGAAGTTCTTCTAAATATAACCTATGTAATCAATGAAAATTCAAAGTCCCAATAGGCTTTTAATGGAAAGTGACAAACTGATTTTACAATTTGGAAATGCAAATGACCAAGAATTGCCAAGACAACCTGAAAGAAGAACAAAGTTGGAAGATTTATACTATGAGGTATCATGATGTATTTTAAAGTTATAGCAGTTAATCCAGTGTATTATTTTCGGAAAATTGACAAATGACTGATGAAATACAATAGAAAGACCCACAGAAATTGACCCACATATATTCAGACCTTGATTTATGACAAAAGCTCTTGAAGTGTAGAAGGGAGGAAACGATCATATCAAACCAATGGTACTGAGTTAATTAGATATCAACATGGAGAAAAATCTTGGTCCCTATCTCCTTCCTCTCACAAGCCTAGGTGGATTATAAATCTAAATATGAAAGATGAAGCTTATAGATGAAAATACGGAGAATATCTTAATGACTTTCAGGGTAGGAAAATGTAAATAGGTAAAAAAATGTTAACAATAAAGGAAAATAGTACTAAATTGGGCTGCATTAAAAACAAGAATTTTTATTTATTGAAAGAAACAGTAAGAAAGTAAAAACCCAAAAAGTGGGAACCAAGATGGCGGCATAGGTAAACACGTACACTGCTGCCTTGCACAACAATTTCAAAACTACAACTAAAAGACAGAACAGACATCATCCAGAACCACAGGAAAGCTGGCTGAGTGGAAATTCTACAACTAGAAGGAAAAAGAGAGACTCACAGAGACCCAGAGGAGCTGCAAAAAGCTGAGGTACAGAGACGTTCATGTGGAGAGAGCAAGTGCTGGAGTACCTGGCTGACTTTCTCTGGCGGGAAACTCCCAACAGCATTGAACCCCTTATCCTACAACACTAAACCTCAGGTCCAGCTGAAACTCATATGGGGGAGTTTGGACTGTAAAAAGGGAGAAGTGCATGGAAATTGGGGGAGTCACAGGAGGGCAGAAGTCTGGCGGAACGCACAGCACTGCGCACAGAAGACCGACTGCTGATTGTGCCGCTGGCTTCACAAGAGGGCGGGAGACAAAGAATCCCAACTGCATCATTTCTAACTCCACTAAACCCCAGATTCAGGCGAAACTGTGGGGACCCAGATTCATATGGTCCCGGAGCGCAGGGGAGCCGGAAAGGCAGCAGTGTAGAGGCACTGTGAGAGCACGTGCACCTACACGCAGGGACCGCTCCAGCCATTATCCAGTCACATGAGACTCAGGGGCCGTGGAGGGTGGGGCCAACTAGAAGGCAAGGCAGTCCTTTAAGCCTGAGACACCACCCATCCCAAGCTCAACAGAGAGGCTTTTGCAGTTTTGCAAGTCTGGTATCATAAGGCTGAATCCAACACAGAAGTTCTCCCGGCATAGTGAAAATGCTGAGACAAGGGAAGAGATCACAAACAAAAGAAATGGAGGAAAAAAAACGATTGGATATAGAGTTCAAAACCACACTTATAAGGTGTTTCAAGAATATCCTAGAAAAGTTGGATAAAGTTAGCGAGACCCAAGAAGAAATGAAAAAGAACCAACTAGAGATGGAAAAGGACCAACTAGAAATTAAACATACATTGACTGAAATAAAAAGTATTATACAGAAACCTAACAGCAGACTAGAGGAAGGCAAGAATCAAGTAAAAAATTTGAAATATAAAGAATCAGAAAACACTCAACTGGAAAAGCAAGAAGAGAAAAGAATCCAAAAATGTGAAGATAATGTAAGGAGCCTCTGGAACAGTTTCAAGCGTACCAACATCAGAATTGTGGGGGTGCCAGAAGAAGAGAGAGAGCAAGATACTGAAAACCTACTTAAAGAAATAATGACTGAAAACTTCCCACACCTGGTAAAAGAAATAGACTTTCAAGTCCAGGAAGCACACAGAACCCCATGTAAAAGGAATCCAAAGAGGACTACACCAAGACACATCATAATTAAAATACCAACAGCAAAAGACAAAGAGAGACTATTAAAAGCAGCAAGAGAAAAACAGTTCATTACCTACAAGGGAGCACCCATATGACTGTCAGCTGATTTCTCAACAGAAACAATGCAGGCCAGACAGGAATGGCAAGAAATATTCAATGTGACGAATAGCAAGAACCTACAACCAAGAATGCTCTATCCAGCAAAGCTATCATTCAGAATTGAAGGGCAGATAAATAAAGAGCTTCACAGATAAGAAAAAGCTAAAGGAGTTCATCAACTCCAAACAAGTATTATATGAAATGCTGAAAGATACTCTTTTAGAAGAGGAATAAGAAAAAGGTAAAAGATAAAAAATTATGAACAACAAATACATATCTATCAACAAGGGAATCTAAAAATTAAGTGAATTAAAAATTTGATCAACAGAATAAACTGGTGAATATAATAGAATCAGGAGCACATAAAGGGAGTGGACTGATCATTCTCGGGGGGGAAAGGGGTGAGGGGTGTACAGGGAGAGACTGGACAAAAATCATATACCTATGGATGAGGTCAACGGGAGGGAGGTAAGGGTAGAGGGAGGGTTGGGAGCCGGTTGGAGGGGAGGTATGGAGAGGAAAAAAGAGAAACAAATGTAATAATCTGAATAATAAAGATTTAATTTTAAAAAAAAGAAAGAAAATCTATAAAGTGGGAGAGGACATTTGCAATACATATACCTGGCAAAGGACTTGTATCCAGAATATACAAAAAATTCTTACAGACCAATAAGGAAAAGGCAATTATGAAAGACAGGGAAAAGTACTTGAATAGGCAGTTTACAAAAGGCAATATCCATGTTATCAATAAATATGAAAAATGCTCAATTTTATTAGCCATTAGGAAAATGGAAATTAAAGCTACATGAGATATCACTACATACTCATCGGAAAGGCTGAAATGAGAAAGGTAGATAAATAACACCAAGTATTGTGTGTGAAGCCACTGGAACTTTCATATACCCTTGTTTAGAGTGTAGGTGGTACTACTTTGGGAAACTGTGCCATCTACTTAGGCTATCTACTTAGGCTGAAGATACATACATGGCAAGTGACCCAGCACTTCCTCTCCCGCAGCATTCTGCCAGTTGCTGAGTATAATAATTCTAATTATATTACCCCAGGGTGGATTTGTGGATGCACTGGGCCCGTTGTAAAATGGGCCCTAGTGAAATGTTCATTGATTATCTGACCTTACAAGCCCCTACTCTGACTGATGGACCACAGTGGCCTTTTGAGTCTCTATGAATTAGTTTTGAGTAAGAGTCCAGTAACCTCTAAAAAAACCTAATTATTTCTTCTTCCCCAATGTCTGTTCTGCTAAATAGCCACAGGTCCCTTTGGGAGTGGCTGGAAGTAAGGTTTACAGTATAAATTTTTGGCTGTATGACAGAGCTCTTCCTCAAAGAGACTCAGCCTGCCTTTTGCTCAAGGGGCCCTGGGACTGTGAGCTGGCTCCAGTCCGGGAAATGGGGTAGGGTGGATTTTAACTCGTTGTTGGGATGACTGAAGTCAGAATTCTGTTCATCAGGCCTGGAGTGTTTCCATGTATACAAAGCAAATAAGTCTTTAGTAGGCTGTCCACCTATTTCATTCTAGGGTCTCCATGATTAACTAGACAAGGCCTCAGATGAATCTGATGACTGCTTCAGTTCTACTGCCTATTAGGTAACCATGCCAACCTTGGCCTTGACTACTAAGTGAACTTCAATCAATGGCAGCAGTTTCTCCAGTCATTCAAGCCTAAGGCACGGTATAGTTCCTTAAGGACATGGGCTCCCTCACAAAATGCTTCTTACTTGGTGAAGGGATTGTCCTGTGGACTTTACTACCAACAGAAATGCATGTTCATGTTCCTTAAAAGACGTATGCAAGGAAGATCATGCCAAAACCAGTTTGGCTCAGTGGATAGAGTGTTCGCCTGAGGACTGAAAAGTACCAGGTTCAATTCCGGTCAAGGGCATGTACCTTGGTTGTGGGCACATCCCCAGTCAGGGGTGTATAGGAGGCAACTGATCGATGTTTCTCTCGAATTGATATTTCTAACTCTCTATCCCTCTCTCTTCCTCTCTGTAAAGAATCAATAAAATGTATTTTTTTAAAGAGTTCATAGCAGCATTTTCATAATCCCTAACACTGAATACTGCCCAGATGTCCATGTAGAGAAGAATGACTAAATAGATTAAGATATATGGATGTAATGGAATACTATATAAAGCAATAAGAATGAACCAAAAGGATGTGCAAAATGTGGATGAATCTCACAAATATGATGTGGATGGAAAGAAGCCCCATAAAAGAGACTGCATGCTGTTTAATTCTATTTATATCACCTTCAAAAACAGGCAAAACTAACATATGGTGAGAAAGCGATTGCCCTTACTGGGAATAATGAAAAACATAGCACAAATGGTCTCTGGGATGCTGCTGCTGTTCTTTATCTTGATCTGGGTGACGGTTATATGGGTGCATTCACTTTATGAAAATTCATGGAGCTGTACACTTAGGCTTTGTGCCCTTTTCTGTGTGTACGTTATAATCTCAATCCCTGGAATACCAGGAGACCCAGTTTTACCTAGAATATAGAGGGCTTTGTAAATACTTCACAGTCAACTCTTGTGAGAAGGCCAACATTTTCCAATTGTGGAATTTTAGTAAATGAAAGTATCTATTCATGATAGTTAGTATTGCTGAAAGTGGTTTTGTTTATAGATTGTTAAGCAAAACCACATGGGCCACAGGAAGAAAGCCCTAAGTTAGCTAGAGAAGTAAGATGGAGTGTGTGCATAAAAGCAGATGACTCCAGGAAACCAGTGTAACATCTTTGGAAATGCATTTGCTGTTTTAGTTTGCTACACTGGGTCCTTTATGTTACAGGTTTTTATCATCTTGAAGAAAGTATAAAATTTCAATTATGGAATATGCGTTCAGTAAATAAATGTCCAACATCTCCGTATGTGTCCCAGACATATCCACCACTTCTTACCTCCTCCAGCTATCTGGACACCATTATTGATGGCATTTTGTTTTCTATAAGGTTTTGCCTGGCGCACAATCATTCCACTGAAAGGTGCATACACAGTAGATCCATCAGAGCATAAGACGTCCACACCCCGGTGAAGCCTGTGATTTCTAGAATGCAGATAAGAATGAAGAGACTCAAGAACTGACTGCCCTGGGAGCTTTATTGCCCAGGAGTGCGGTGTTAGCTCTCTGTTCCCAGACAGGGTCTCAACAATTGAAGCTGCTAGAGCATATTAGTTTTCTTCATTCTGTTTTGCCCAATTTTAACCTTCTTCCCTGAAGACAGTAATAACCATATTATAAAGATTAAGACAGTATTTGGCACTTGGGAAGCCTTTAAAAATATTGGCTATTGTTATTATGTGGCATTTGTAGGAAATGAAGCAAGCTATATGAGTATATTTTAATATAGACCACTTAGGAAAGAGTTTTCTTTTTATGGGAATCTATCATAAAAGAATCTTATGTTACCCTAGTCATGTTTTTCCCTCAGCGATCCAGAAGTTATTACAAACATCATTTACTGTACATGCTATTTTAATATAGTGAGTGATGCTGCCTGTCTTTATTAAAGTACGTGTAGCACAAACACAGAATGTTTCCAGATTGTGAGATTTCTTGAGGTTGTTGCTAACAGTCCTCACTGTTGTCAGTATGCCTGCTCTTGCTAGCCTCTTCTCCTTTCTAATAGGCTCCTACCTGAAAACTCAGACTCACCAGGATTGTTAGATGATGTAAAACAACACTGAGCAGGTTCCAAGTGAAGAGCCCTTAAGTTATTATATAAGTCAAGTGCAAAAACTTTAGGGTACGAACTAATTGAGTCTTAATTTTGGGATTTAAGAGGCCATTTTTCCATATTCCCATCTCTTAGGCATATCTCTAGGTGCTTGAGGTTACTTTGTAAGTATCCTATATAATAAAACCCTAAGATGCAAATCGACTGAATGGTGGAAGGACCAGTCACTATGATGTGCACTGACCACCAGGGGGCAGACGCTTAATGCAGGAACTGCCCCCCAGTAGTCAGTGTGCTCCCAGAAGGGGAGCACCCATCAGCCAGAAGCAGGGCTCATGGCTGGTGAGTGGAGCGGCGGTGGCAGGAGCCTCTTCCGTCTCCACTGCAGGAAGGCAGGTGGTAAGGAATGAGGGGTCCTGGACTGCAAGAGCCCCAGACTGCAAGAGGGATGTCTGATGGCCAGCTTACAAGGGTAGCAGGCCTAAGATAGCAGGTGGATATCCCCCAACGGGTCCTGGACTGAGAGGGCACAGGCCAGGCTGAGGGACCACCCCCCAAGTGCATGAATGTCATGCACCGGGCCTCTAGTTATCTGTATTAAGTGAGAGTTCCACTATAATGGGATTGGAAGTCAATAATGCAATTGAACACCCAGCTATTTCATCAGAGAGTGGTACTCCCAAGGTGATACTGTACATTACTGAAAATTCACAAGTCTGTTCCTCATTGTCTGAAATAAATTGCCTGCTTAGGGCCACCTCTGGTGTTCAGCTCCCAGAGGCTGGGTTAGTAACACTGTGGTTTGATGGAAAGAGGATCCTAAAGTCTGAATCCTAGTTCAGCTTTCACCACCTCCAGCTGTGTTTGGCAGGTCCCTTAGCCCTTTGGTGCCTCAAGTTCAAGTTCCTCATCTATAAAATGGAATAGTGATGCTTGATTTTCACCTTGGAAAAACCAGGTGAAATACGTCACCATGGGAAAACACTGTTTGCTCCCCTTCCTCTTTCCCTTATTCCACACTCCCAATTTAGAGCCCATACTTGAAGCAAAGTTCTTGGAAGTTGCTCCAAAGACAGTCATGTAACTGGTTTCATCTCCGAGTTTTCTTGTTGTCAGAGGAAATGATCATGTGCACTTGAGGAAACATAAGGCAAGCACACTAAGCAAGGAGGTCAAGAGGCCAGAAAGCATATGGTAAAAATACCTCGAAGCCCTGTAGTGGCCACAGCCAAAGCGGTCACACGTCCTGATCTCATTGGAAGACTTGCCAGCACATAGATTAGCCCATGGCTCAGCCAGCACTGAAAAGAGAAACACGAGAGGCAGATTTCCTGATCTCATGTATTTCCAACCTCCATTTGCCTTGTAAGTCTTTCAGTGGATTCTGAAAATCTTGTTTTCGCTATAATTTGTCCCTAACGTTCTATAGTGTATGGTAAGGTCTTCCTTTAATTCTTGGTTCATATATAAAATTGGCTTTTTTCTTCAGTCACAAAAGTCTGTTTTATGACATATAGAGTATTTGTAAGTGTGTCTGTTGATAGGCATTATCCTCCATCATCATAGTTTCAGATTATCCACTAAGAAATGGCATAAAGTGTACTTTTCAAATTTTCTTTGTTCATTGGTTGGCATGGGGTTAAGGAAAATAATCAAACAGGTTGATTTATTTAAAGAAATAACTCCAGAAATTCTTCAAAGTTTATTTATTACTAAATAAATCTCTTTCATATTTGCAAACAGGGAAGAGGGAGACTTTTAAAAATATGAACATGTCAAATCAATTTAGAGTGGAGTGAGAAGATAAGATGGGGAAGAGAGAGAAAACAATTATATAAAAAATTATGAAGCAGTAAAACATGGTGGAGGGGGCTAGCTTTCTGTGTATTTTGTGTAAACTTTGTAAGTGCATCTTCTCTTTACTATAGTAAGCACTTGATAAATGTTCAACTGAATTTTACTTCCAGGATTTTCAATGTTAACATTCATAGCAAGATGAAGTTAACAAACTCAATCTTTCACTTGAAAGCAAACTCACCAAAACAGAAGCAGAACCAAGAACCTCTTAATTTGATCGCTAATTTTATTTAACAATATTTTACTATTTATTAATAATACATGTGCTATGAGGAGAAGGTACAGAATATGGCCAGTAGGCATATTCTTTAATATTCTTTCAAGAGCCTTATACCTTGGAGCCACACTTCTAGTCAACACCTTGATCAAAATATAATGCCATCGCTGTGGCAACTAATACTTACTTACTCTTGGGAACTGAGGCAGAGACTAGACAATTTGTTCATTTTTTCATTTTCCTCTTAGGCTGTGACTGTTAAGGGAGCATTCCCCTTGTCCTAATCCCACCAGTCTCTGCATCGGGAATTTTCTAAGTCATATTCTTACACAAACCTTCTAATTATGTTCCAGTTAAGTTCTAGACCACAACTGAACGATGTTTCTTCAAGTCCCCCCATTCCACTTTTGTTTCCCTCATTAAAGAACCAGAGTATTCAATGGACATCAATGAGAACCCCCGTTCTTCCTATTATATTTTTAATATCCAGATATACAAGTTTCTGTTATGATTGTGCTATATTGACTTTTAAATATATCCTTGCAATAAATTTTTACAAATGAGCCGAGATTCTAAAATTGTGTCTGACTTACCAGTTGAATTCAAAGCAGCCAAAAAGAGGAGGAATGAAGACAACATCTTTTCTTTATTTTCCTATGATGTTTCTTCCTCTGATAATTCTAATAGCTCCACACTCTCTTTGAAGAATATTCAAGTCTGAGTAAATATTTTCTAGCTATTTAGCCTAAGAATTCTGCATTTTTCATTTCTTTGACATGAGACAAAAAATATGAGAATGGAGCAAGTCAAATTCTAATATTCTCTGGCTAGCTATTTGGTTCAGATGTAGGACCTTTATAAAAGCTGAGCTGAAGAAGCAGCTAGTTTTATTGGAAATGCTGAGTAAATATTAACTGAAAGTGATCAAACCAGGTAAAGAGTGACTGACCTCAGGGCTGTGGCTTCATGAATAACAGCAGGTACAGTAAAAATATAAAAATATGCACAGACTAACTTTAGGATAATAGTTACCTCAGAGCAGGGAGGGAAACAGAGTTGTGCAGGGATACACAGTGCTTAAACTCTAAAATAACCTATAGAAAACAAAAATATCAAAATCAAATATAAAAAAATAGTAATTTGTTAATCATGGGAGGTTGAGACCTGTTATAATGCTCTCTGTACTTTTCTATATATTTCAAATATGTATTAGCATTTCTTTCTTTTTGTGGGAGACTGAGATTGAGGACCCAAATCTCCACCTCTTCCTGCATCCACACCCTTGCCATGACTCTTAGAAGCAGAGGGGGTTTTCTCAACCTCTGTCTGATTTGTGGTTCGATTGTATGATGCACTTTGACCAACAGACCGAGGCAGATAAGACTGTAACTAACAGTAGAGCCGACCCCTCACCAGTCTTATGTCGTTCCATTTCCCTTCTTATTCCTGCTGTCTTCATGAGGAGGACATTCCCCTACTAACCTACAGGGAGAGAATGACAGTCACAGGGAGCACACTCATCCTCGCCAAGCCTCCCAGCTGAAGCCAGCCTAGCACATCCCCTAATTTACATTAGAAAAGTTCCTGTTCTCAGGATTATTGAACACAATTAACTCCATTGTGTTTAAGGAAATAGTAAGGGAATTAAAGCAAATATAAGCTAACTCAGTGGTAGGCAAACCCAGGCTCTAGAGCCACATGCAGCTCTTTGGCCCCTTGAGTGTGACTCTTCCACAAACTATTATGGCCTGGGCGAATCTGTTTTGAAGAAGTGGTGTTAGAAAAAGTTTAAGTTTAAAAAATTTGGCTCTCAAAAGAAATTTCAATCATTACACTGTTGATACTTGGCTTTGTTGACTAATGACTTTGCCTACCCCTGAGCTAACTAACTGAACATTTGTCTGGATGAGGCTGGCCTATGTCCATTTTGGAGTGATATTTCAGGGCCAGAAGACACTGTCCTTGTTCTTTGTGTATAACCAGTGAGTGTAAGGAATGTCCAGATGATTGTTGCCTGTTAGAGATCTTTTGATTAGAAACACTGATCAGTTAATAGACATATTTGGACAAGACCTTGATCCTCCCTGAACTATATATTTCCTCATAAATAAATATATGTGGAAATACAATGACTTGTTGCGCTATGATTACTGAAGGGCATTTAACCTTTGCAAGATATACTCAACTATCAGACCTCATTTCTCCCCCATGCCTCATGCCTTGACCATTTTATTTTTCTTAGCACTTTCACCAAAGATAGGACCAGGAGGAGGCAGAGAAATTCAAATTGGCTATAATTCAAGTTTGATGGCTGTGGTGATAAAAACTCTTTTACCTATGTGGAGCCCAACTAACCTTTTCTTGCCTCTTTTAGCTCAACATTCTCATCTCTAGAAAAGCTTGAGTTAAATGATCATAATAGAGTTAATCCAGTAGTTTCAGCCATTCTCTCCTATCTTATCTCTATAACTTTCTTCTGCTCCTCATAAGGTAGATAATGAGTTTGTACTGAAATATCAAAGTGAGAAGGCTGGTCATATTCCAGGACTTTATGAACACATTGATTTTATATGTTAATATTTTGTATTTGTCTTAGTTCATTCAGGGTGCAATTACAAAATACCATTGACTAGTTTATAAACCAAAGAAGTTTATTTCTTAATAGTTCTGGAGGCTGGAAGTCTAAGATCAAGGTATCACCATGGTCAGGTTCTGGAGAGGGCCCTCAGCCGGATTGCAGACTGCCAACTCCTCCCTATGTCCACACCTAGGGGGAGGGGGCAGTGGAGCTCTCTGAGTCTCTCCTTTATGGGCACCAATCCTATTCTCGGGGGCTCCATCCTCATTACCCCAGTACCTCCCAAAGGCCCCACCTCCTAATACCATCACATAGGCAGTGGGATTTCAACATGTGATTTTGGGGGGAGACACAAACATTCAGACCATAGCAGTATTGATGGATATTAAATCATAAATAGAAAACAATGGCGAGAAACTATTTGATAGAGAGGGCAAAGTTATAAATTTGAAGGTGACCTCCCAGCATAGAGTCTTATTCTCCCCTCTACCCCCAGATTAAAAATGCAAAATTAAAGGAAAATTTTATCAAAGATGTAATAAAATTTGAATGAATTAGCTAGAAGAAGAAAAGATGGGGGAACCCTGCCGATGTACATGGCTATATGGAATACAGTATATTGTTTGGGGTCATTGAATTTGTGTAGCTAACCAGTCTTAACTTTTACCAAGTCTAGAAACAGGTTCAAAATTAGCTAAACTACACTACAAGTTTAAGTGCATGTCCTCAGTGTAAGGAATACAAGACAAAGAAAAAGTAGTCTCCATACTGGGATGAGGAGAATGTTTCTGCTGGCAAACCCCAACACAATGCCTCGACACGTGTTCACAGAATTGATTTGAACTAAACTATATCTGCATCAATGAGGAAGTAGCCTCTTTGCTTTAGTAGAGATGGACAAGCGCCACTAACTTAGCATGTATTAGAACGAGGACTAGCGAATGCCCGTAGGCTTTTGGTAGTGTTAGTTGCACCAACCCATAAGCACCAACATGGACAGTCCTTCCTGAAATTCAGTCATCAATGGTGTTTTCCAGCTAAACGCGGAGCTAATGTTTGTCTTCTCTGACTGTTCCTTTCATTTGGTGAGGACAGTGAACTTGTGAGACTGATGTCATACGGTGACCTCTCTGTGGGTCACTTACCTCTTCCTGCCCTAGGACCCCAGGCAGCACCTTGACCCCAGCCTACTATCACAGGATGAAGATGGCAGGGCCTAGTCCACTGAGGGACTGAATTAGAGCACGTAAGGAATCAGAGCAGGGTTATTCCTGCTCATGGACTGACATCTTCCTTGTCGTCTATTAGAACATGGAATTGAATGTAAACCTTAGTCTCTTTCCAGTGTCCTGTGCCTGGAATAGGCAGCTGAAGCCCTGAGAGGATCTCATTAGAGATGGTCTTGTTTGTGGGAAAATTCTGACAGCCCACGTATCATGCTTATATGTGGGACGTGTACTTTAAAGGGATTCTGAGTCTGTGTTCTGATTCTGAGTCTCTTACTCTGTTGTAGATAAATGTTAAAGATGTTTACACCCCTGGTATGGGTAGGCAGACATCTTTCCTTGCCAATTTTCTCTTCTATTCTCTTCTCTCTGATAAGCTATATGCCAAATAAAACACTTGATTTTCTTCTCTTAAGGCAGTGGCCAGCAAACTCATTAGTCAACAGAGCCAAATATCAACAGTACAACGATTGAAATTTCTTTTGAGAGCCAAATTTTTTAAACTTAAACTTCTTCTAATGCCACTTCTTCAAAATAGACTCTCCCAGGCCATGGTATTTTGTGAAAGAGCCACACTCAAGGGGTCAAAGAGCCACTTGTGGCTCTTGAGCCGTGGTTTGCTGACCATTTGTCTTAAGGCAGTGGTGTACTTTTGTTGATATTTCCTTATTTGTTTTTAAGTAGTTATATCCTTGTTCTAATTATAAAAGCAATACCTTCTTATTGCAAAAATTACCCCAAACTTTCAAAAAAGTATAAAACAAGTTTTCCACAAACATTTGAGGTGAATGTGTTTCTTTTTATTTTTATGTAGTGTCTCTTCTCGGGAAAACATCAGTGTTTTATTAAATAGGCACTATCTTAAACTGAGCATAGCACTAAAAGTTACATGAAAGACCAAGGATGGTTTTTTTTTTAATTTTATTTATTGGAGAGAGAGAGAGAAAGAGAGAGAGAGAGAACAATATGTAGTTCCACTTTCATATGCATTCATTGGCTGCTGCTTGTGTGCGCCCTGGCCACAGATCAAACCTGCCATAGTCTTGGCGTATCAGGATGACACTCTAACCAACTGAGCTACCCACCAGAACAAGACGAGGCGTTTTACTAGAACTCTGAATAACAGAAGAGTTAAAGTGCTGGGTATGTCCAACTGCTTCCATTTGGGTAAAATTTAAATGAAACCTTGTTGGATTTCCTTCGCTGTGAGAGGGCATGGAAATCATTTCTTTAGTCTCTTTGATCTTTGTTTGGATTGGCAGTGTGGAGACCTTTGTGAAAAGGACAAGGCCAGTGTGCTTTGCCAAGGGTTGTTGGCCTGGGTGACCGGACTGAACACGCTGGGCTCTCTCCCTCTCTCTTCCTCAGTGTTTCGCTGGACAGAGCCTACTTAGAAACACCAGGCCATGTTAATCTGCTGATTTAGGAACCACATGCATTCAGAAACCAGAACAACCCCCAGAACTGCTCAGTGAAAGTCGGCCTCATCGTGCGGAGAGGGAGGAGTCTCCACTAGGTATGTGACATGACTTGAAAATGCTAAGTAAACATTTAAGTCATAGATTCTACTTCCCTTTACATACCCCAGGAGCCTAAAGAAGCATTTTTTTTTCTTTTTTCTTTTTTATTGTGTTACATACATACATATCTCCCCATTGTCCCCCTCCCCCGTCCCAGGCATACCCCAACCCCCCAGTGTCTGTGTTCATTGGTTATGCTTATATGCATGCATACAAGTCCTTTGGTTGATTTCTTATCTATTTGACCTCTCCTTAAACTTCTTGCTGTAATTTGACAGTCTCTTTGATGCTTTACTGCTTCTGTGTTTACCCTTTTGTTCATCAGTTTATAATGTTCTTTATCCACAAATGAGTGAGATCATGTGGTGTTTCTCCTTCATTGACTGGCATATTTCACTAAGCATAAGGCTCTTCAGTTCCATCCAGGTTGCTGCAAATGGTAAGAATTCCTTCTTTTTAATGGCCGTATAGAATTCCATTGTGTAGATGTACCATAGTTTTCCGATCCACTCATCTGCTGACAGGCACCTAGGCTGTTTCCAAATTATAGCTATTGAAATTTGTGCTATAAGCCACTTTCTTTTTCATTAATAAGATAATGAAGGGGGCAGATTTTGGTCCTTACAATGGACTATTAAGTTTGATTTGTTTTAAATTAAGTTGTAAACTACGGGAGGTGAAAAGCTCTCTTCACAAACTTGAAGACACATAATACAACTCTGGGTCGTGTCTAATGCAGCACTTGAAAGATAGAGGGGTGTGCCGGGGGGCTCTCTGGCTACAGGCCCTTGAGGAAGTATATCTGAGTCAGGGTGGCCAATGTGCAGTGCCTGTCCCATCATCCCTGCCTGTGTCCAAGGGAGACATCACACATCGCGCAGCCGTGATCTCTCAAAGGAAGATCAGGGTAGCCTATGAGATTTGAATTAGACATAAACTTTCCTAATAAAGGTTTTCTTTATTCTAGTAGGCACAACCATACAATTAAGGAACACTATCCACGCTTTTTATTTAGAGTCATTGTTTTCAAATGTGAGTCTCCTGGTTTTAAGGTCCTGCCTGAGAATGTTGTGTGAGAGGGACCATTTGATGCTAAGATTCCAGAATGTACTAAGCCCCCGTCAACAGGCAACCCCCACTCTATCAAATACTTACAGAGCCTCAGTGGGCATATTGCCTCACCCAGTTTCACCATCTGCTAGTACTTTGACCAACACAAAGCAAACAGGCCCGGGCCACCTCGGGAAATGCAGATGACCCCAAAGCATGGTAAACAGATGTGATTGGCCCATTGAGCTTTGAACCCTGAAATTGCACCACACACATACACAGTCAGAGCATTGCCAGAGGTTACAACACACACATTCTTGGCACCATTGTTCTGATTGACT
The DNA here is from genome assembly GCA_011751065.1 of Lasiurus cinereus. Taxonomy (NCBI): domain Eukaryota; kingdom Metazoa; phylum Chordata; class Mammalia; order Chiroptera; family Vespertilionidae; genus Lasiurus; species Lasiurus cinereus. The sequence goes on along the minus strand of JAAGEH010000293.1, from coordinate 4,145,536 downwards.
CAGACTAGCTGAACATCTTAAATTGAGTGATAAATGAACCACGCTCATGGAAGAAATGATGCTCTCCTGCTTGGGGATTCAAATGCCTCTCCAGCTGTGGATACCACCTGAAAAAGAAACTGTCAACATGAATGATTTTCAAAGCTACAACCATCTTCACTGTTCAGCACCGCAAGCCATCAGACATTTGGTGGGCAATGTGTGCAAGGCACTTAACTAAACGCTGTGAGAACGTGAAGGGGAGGTGGGAGGCAAGCAAGCCAGGGCATACTGAGGACCTGGGAAGGGCCAACTCTGGGCTGAGAATGAGGATGAGTGTGGGCTCAAGAGGGTGAGACGGGTAGAGGGAGTGCTGGTTGTCCTGTAGCTGGCTGAACCCGGGGAAGCATTTCAGAGGGCCTTGCCAACCAAGCCTAACCCCACTGTTTGCTTGTTTCCAACAATAAAGATGGAATTTTTGAATTTCATTTGACCTTAGGGAGAGCTGGAACTGCTCCAGGAATATTTGTGTTGGATGCTCTGAGAGAGGATAGGGAAGTCATGATTAGATATTTAAATACATTTTGTGTTCTTATCTGTTTTCAGAGTCTACTTAAAAAATTTTTTTTTCTATTATTGTGACATAGGACCTACCAAGAAAAGACATTTGGTTGAACTTGGTGGATATAGAAGACAGAAAATGTGACCTTTAGAATAGACCACGTTACGCAGACAGTAGGGCAAACAGAAGTTTTTAGGGGAAATGTCCTAGCCTGGAAGCATCTTCTGTGATTCCAAATTCAGATAATTTCTCTCTGCAGTTAACAAGAGTATCCATCTGTATCAGTCAGGGCTCTCCAAAGTGTGAGTGTGTGGTGCTCGCTTCGGCAGCACATATACAAAGTGTGAGTGTGTGTGTGCATGTGAGTGTGTGTATGAGAGAGAGAGAGAGAGAGAGAGAGAGAGAGAGAGAGAGAGTAGGAAAGGGCGAGGAGGAGAGAATATGAATCAGAATGAGAATGAATTACTTTAAGAAATCTGCTCCTGCAAATGTGGAGGCTGGCAAGTCCCAAATCTTCAGGGCGGGTGGTCCGTAGGAAGGAGAGCCAGGAAAGAACTGATGTTGGAGCTTGGTGTGCAGGCAGTCAGTCTGGAGGCAAACTTCCCTCTTCTTTGGGGGCCCACCACCTTTTTTCTCTTAAGACATTTAACTGATTGAATGAGTCTCCTCCACGTGATGGAGGGTATTCTCCTTTATTCAGGCTACCGATGTAGCTGTTAATCTGAAAGATACCTTTACAGAGATGTTTCACTGATGTTTGACCAGACACCTGGGTACTGTGGCCAGCCAAGTTGATACATAAACAAGCCATTACACCATCCTAGCACCTTTGCTTCAGGAATCAGAAGTTAGCTCTGGGTACTGGCTTCAGGAGTTTACCTAGAACAGAAAGAAAGCTTTATATATCTAACTACAATCTCATTGAGCACCGTTCCTTATGGTCTGACCAATTTTAAACATTTAGTGAGGAGGTAGAGGAGAAATAAGACATATTGGAAATGATTGATCCAGGAAAACATGTCTAATTCCCGCATTTCATTAGCATGTTTTGCATTTGGGGAGCGCTCTGCAGGTCTTTGTATTTTACCACCAAACATACAGAAACAGAAGGGCTGTGAGAGAAGAGCAAAGAGTGGGTGGTGAGCTAGAGCCAACAGGGAATCCCACAGGTGCATTCAAGTTAGCCAGAGGCCTACATTTCTCATAGCAAATAGCAGGCTGTTCCAACTTACTGTGTAAAAAAAGCAAGAGGGATTTCTGGCCCATGGTGTTTGAAACAAAAATCACCTACTAAATGACTTCATGTTTTTTGTTGATCATTATGAAATATTTTGAAACATCTTTTCATTATCCAAAGTTACAGTTTGTCCATTTCTCCCCAAAACCATGTTAAAAACAACAACAACAACATAGAAAATGTTGCTTTGGGGCGGGTGCAGGGTGAAGGGGGTTGATGGAGGGAAAACAACAACCAAGGGAATATCTATAATACTTGCAACAAGGAAGATATTGTTTAAAAAGAAAGATAATGTTACTTTGCTAAAATCACAACAGGGTTCTATCTATATCCTCCATGTAACAATTCAGGGAACTTTATTTCTGGGTGTTTTTTTAAAGAGAGCCAAGAGCCTTTGTGTATTTCTAGTTACCACCTCCTTGGTGTCTACTCCTTGTTTGTGCCCAAACTGATACTCAGACAGGTCAAGTGATGATTGTCGGACCCTGAATCCTGGGAAGTTCTCTTCTACATCCATCGAACTGTCTCCAAAGATGGCCTCTCTTGGATGGCGACTCTCTCCCAGTCTCTTGGTTGGATGGGAGCTCCAGGTCTGATATTTTCCCTTGTGTGTCTCGCATTCACCCAAAGCACAGAACACCCCGAAGCAAAGGTAGTGTTCTCTCCTGTGAGAGACTGAAAATGTGAGAGTCCATGGACCTGGTTATAGAGTCTGACCTGAGGCGAGGAGTTTGATCACGGAAGAATACATGATGATAAACATTTTAAATCGGGGACAAACTCTATTGGGAAGCTCATGTAGAATAGCTTGAATCTTCTGAGGTGGGGGATAAGTAGAAAATATGAAGGTGGCGAGGGAACAGCCATGAGCTTGACATGAAGCATGGTTTGCACTGGCCACGGCCGCTGAGAAATGGGAAGTGAAGACAAGGGTGCCAAGCAGCTGGGCCCAGGAAGCCAGGCTTGGTGACTGCCCAGCAGGGTCTGGCTGCCCGGGAGTGGGAGCAGAGGACGTGGTAAGCAGGAGAGCTACAGCCCAGGGCTGACAAGCTTGATGGGAAGGGCTACCTTGATTTCTAAGCTAGAAAGAGAGGCAAAAGAGAAGGCAGCTGGGGACATGGGAGAAGTTGGAGCACCTGAACTTGTAATGAGATGAGGTGTGGCAGTGCCACTCTGAAGGCTTTCTCTCCCCCTGGAGCTTCCTGCATCAGCATCCTTATGGGCATGCCTTCCCTGAAAGTTCTTGTCTTCCTATACTTCCACCCAAACCCCCCCACCCCCACCCTCCAATCCATAAGGTTCAGGTCCAGTCCTGCCTGCTTCATGAATTTCTCCTAGCTATTTCTAGATTTGTCAGCACCCCTTCTTGAAACTCCTTCAGAACTTTTTCTCCCGGGACACTTAAATTATTTCAGAATTATAGTCATACTGTATCCATTTTACAGGGGTGGGCAACAGTAGGTTTAGAGTTGTGTTGTATTAAAAATACAGTAAATAATGAATAATACAAGAATAAACTCTGTGTCTCTTGTGCTCACAACTGTAAGCCTACTTTTGCCCACTTCGGTCTATATCTTATTTCCTTGTAAAGATGTGCAACGTCTTCAGGGGTAAGAACGGAGTCATATGCTGCTTTTATTTCCCTAACCTGGTGAAACACTTTGAATACGTGTATGTTTAATTTTAAAAGTATTGGTTGATTATCCTGCAATTGGCATAACTCCATACACTTATTTCAAAGCTATTTAGTGGATCTTGTCAGATTTTTTTGATATTTGATAATTTGCAAGATGCTGTCCGGTCTCTCATGAGAAACTTCAAATATATGTATAGTAACTCTTATTTTCAATATTATTTATTTATTTCTAGGAACCATTTTATTCCAATAAATATACATAGGAGAGGAGATCCCAGGCATTCATTTGCAATTATTAAATTATGAGGGAATCAAAGGAACCGACTCTCTCCTGACATGTTTCCGTGGATTAAATATGGAGCAAATTTGCACTTTTTAATATGGTGACACCATCAAGAAATAAAGAAGTATTAAAGAATAGGTTATGACAAAGGAGAACAATTAGTCTATTGTACAGAATGTAGCTATTCTGCATGAAACAAAATAGCTGCCAACAGCCCAGTTCCGCCTCTAACTGGGTGGTTGCCTTGGACAAGGCACTTCCTCTTCCTCCTCCATTCCCCCGGTCCATGAGGTACACGAGTGGACTTGGGGCCTGAACCCCTGCAACAGACAAGTCCACATGGCCACTTATTGGCCTTCCACTAGTGGGCGCCATTGAGCAGACTTTAAGGCCTCTGTTCTCCACAACAGACTGCCTGCATTTCCCATCCTGACTGATGATGCATTTGGGTCTGCAATGGTATAGGATTATGAAAGTCGTTGGCATAATTCGATTCCATCAGCTATTCTGAAGGCCTTTCCTGGCCCTCTGGCTTTGAGTCATGTCCACACTGTGAGCTGGCAGTTTTGCCACCACAGCCAGTTGCCATCAGAGCAGTTCCCCCTGGGTGGAAAATGCTGATCCTTAGAGTGCACTGCTCCTTCTTAACAGAGCAGTTAATCTCTTTCTACATATTAAAGGCAAGTATCAACCTCCCCGAGCTCCTGGACTAATTTTCACTGGCAACATCCTAGGAGACCTCTGAAGTTATAGAAGTTCAGGACAGTGAGAAAGCTTAGAAGTCATTCTGGGCAAATCCTCTTGTTTTACAGAAGAAAAGTCAAGTCCAGAAAGAAATGATTGGTCCAAAGCCACCCACTGCCCCAGGGATAATGGTGAGAGAGGTAGAACCTAAAAGGGACCCTTAACCAACCACAGGGTTCCTTTATCCCATTGCTTTAACTGTCCTCTCTGACACCTGCAGTGACCTGGAAGGTATGTGAGTTGCCACATGCATTAACCTATTTTTTTTTTATAAAATATATATTTTATTGATTTTTCACAGAGAGAAAGGGAGAGAGATAGAAACTTAGAAACATCTATGAGAGAAATATCGATCAGCCGCCTCCTGCACGCCCCCTACTGGGGATGTGCCCGCAACCAATGTATATGCCCTTGACCGGAATCGAACCTGGGACCTTTCAGTCCGCAGGCCGACTCTCTATCCACTGAGCCAAACCGGTTTCGGCTGCATTAGTCTATTTTTATGTAAACGTCCTTAATTTTGCCTTTATTGGCAGGCAGCTCATTATGTGCTAAGTACTGGGCTAAACTCCCACAACACATTGTGTCTCGTTGTGTCTGGTTTGATCCCAAGCCATGCAATCCAGGTTTACAAGGACAGGCTTGAGCCAGTGTGTTGGGGGGTGTAAATCCCAGCTCCACTCCTCAAGAGCCACATGGGTGAGGCAAGTGATATAGTGATATACCCTCCCTGCACCTCACTTTCCTCTGCTTAGTCTGGAGATCATAACAGAACCTTTATTTCTAGTCAGTGAGAGAAAGCATACAAGCCAGTTAGCAAGGGACCTGGCCCATAGAACACACCCCAGAAATGTTAGCTATTGTTTTAATCAATCTTAGGCATTAGTTTTCTTCATATTGAGAGTCTGCATAGGGACTGTCTAAATGTTCTATTTCACCTTTATAATGTGAATGAACTATTGAAAGTGTGTATTATTGCTTTTGCTTCATCATAGAAATAATGTTTTTTTTGTGTGTGTGAAATGAATGCATAAAACCAAAATGAAAAAAAAAATCAATGCTATTATAGTTTATTTTCTCATGATGCCTCTCTTTATCCTGACATTTAAAAAGATCAAACATGAACTAGAAAAGACTACAGATAAAAGGCATCATCACATTTCCTCCTCATAGTCTCTCTCTTTTTTCTTTTAAAGACTGGCACTTTGTTCATGGCTCTGGACAAAAATGAGAGTCAGAATTTGGGAGTATATACTTTTTAATCAGTAATTGGAGTTCATTAATTGCAGCTAGCTTTTAGCTCCACAGAAGGGGACAGGGAAGACCTGGATTTTCCATCTGGCTAATGTGGAGGTGTTGTCCAAACTGTGCATTAGATAGAGCCTCATAACACTGTATCTCCATGTTTACAAGTTACATAGTTCTTGCTTTCTTGGTAGCCATCTAAGTGAACACACCACAGCCAAGGATTCTGCTTGAGCTCTCTGACAGACGCAGCATTCAGAGCAATAGCTGCTTACAGTTTGGTGCATTGCAGACCTGAAAGCCAGGGTTCCAGATATAAATAGTATGCACAGTTGGACAACGGCATTACCGTCAGGGTGAGGTCACTTCCAGGAAAACACTGACATGTAGCAATGGGAATAACATCTGGCCCTTCAGCAGTTGCATTTGATTTAGACTTGGACATCCTACGTGAAATAGAGGCTGTATTTATTAATAACATCAGTTTCCATGCAGTTCACTCATTTGAATTTGAAAAGCAAGACCTCCACAGCCTATTCATTAAACTTACTATGTTTAGGGGGTGGATGCTCACTTGACTTAATAATTGCTCGCTGGGCAAAGAGAACCTGGGGGAACAGAGTTTGTCTTTTTGTTGTTGGTGGTGAGAGGCTGGGGCTGGAGAAAAGACCCATTAAATAAGATAAAATCAAAATGTGGATCTTGTTTTTTCTATTTCAATATCCAGATATCATTTTATTTCTTTCCTGTGTAGCAGTAAAACCCTCAACATTTTTTTTTTTTTTGGCTAGGTACATGGCCAACCCAAATAGAGACTTTATTCCCAGCCTTATGTGAATGGGGAACTAGTTATAAAAGTAAGTTATGGCCAATGGTGTATAAAAGCAGAAATAGTACTTGCAAATTCTAGAGAGTGTTTTTAAAAAAGAGGTTATGAAGGTCCTGTCCTTCTTCTTCCTGTGTTTGGAATGTGGTTCCAATGGCAGGAACATCAGCCATCATTTTGGAACAGAGCTGGTCTTAAAGATGAAAGGTACATATAGTGAAATAATAAGGTAGAAACAGCCTTGGTCTCTGACACCGTGGAACATCCTAACAATCCTGGACAGAGACCCTCCAGATTATTGTGGAAAATATAGCAGAAAAAAAAAACAGTCATGTGAATAAAATAAAAATATACAGCTCAACAATTTATCAAACAGGAAAGCTTCATGTAATTACCACTTGGTCAGTTTTTGTAAATATTCTTTGTCAAATGCTTTTTTTGCAGCTTAAAGTATAGGAAAATGTGTCCACACTGTCAATTTGCTAATGCTATTATTGATATTTTCTTTATTGCGGCTGACTTTTTGCCTCTTGGTCTTTCATTATTGAAATAGGTTTGTAGCAGTCTCTCACTGTGACTGCACGTTTCTGTTTCTTTTAGTGTTTGAAACTTCATTCGTACATTACTATCTTGGTAGATCATTGGGTTTTGCAGTTTTTAGCGAGGCCTCATAACCTTGGTCTTTTAATTAGAACATGTAAGCTGTTTTAGCCCGTGTGAAGAAGCAGGGTGGACCCTATCCAAAATTTGGTTTTGATGTTGAGATCAATGTCCCAATTCATGCACACCAAGAGGATCTGAAAAGGTTTATGACTTATACTAGAAGCCTGATGCATGAAGATTTGTGCAAGAATAGGCCTTTCTTCCCTGGCTGCTGGCACCGGGACCTGGGCCTTCACTCTGGCTACCACCTTCCACCTTCTCTCTGGCCCAGAGCTGTCTTCCGCCTTCGCATGCTGCACAGAGGCCCAGAGTGGTCAGGACAGGGTGGAGCGCCTGCATCGTCACCATGGTGATGACGCAAGCATCCCGAGCCAACCACCGCCATCTTTGTCACATCAATTTGCATATTCCCTCCTTATTGGCTGTGGGTGCCACCATCTTTGTCACGAAGTGATGGTCAATTTGCATATTTAGTCTTTATCAGATAGGATACTTGAGGCTGGGTAAACAGTTAGGCTGCCCAGGCAGGCCTGAAATGGCTTGAAAGAGCAAGGAAAGGAGACTGTGGGCTAGAGAACTGGGTTGGGATGAGGATTCCCTCATGCAGGAAGGAATTTGCATTGTCTGAACCTCCCACTGGTGCCAAAAACAGGAGCATCTAGGGTTTCTTAACAGCTTTCCCAGATGTGGGGCAGAGGGCAAGGTGGAAGGGGTGAGACTTAAGAACTGTCAAGAGTCAAACATCCAAACTATTACCTAGACCCCATTGTTGAGGGTAAAAACATACATTTTCACTTAAATGTATCCTCTTACACAGTACTTTCCATTTTTCTCACCTGTTCTTTTTATATATTTCCCCTTCTCTCCATTTTTGCCATCCTTTTGACTAATTATTTGTATATTTACATTTATGCTTCTATTAACTTAAGAGATTTGTATGATTTTTAATTATTCTTTTAATATTTATTTCAGAGATAATAGCATGCATTTTGCTTTCAAAACCCAGTGTTAATTGGTGTTTCTTTCTGGACAAGGCAATGATTTAATTTGATGCTTTAACTCTCTGCTATTGTTTGTATTTTAATTTTTATGTCTTTTAAACTCACACAGTACATTGTTGTTATATTATGCACTTGAAAGTCATTTAGGTTTACCCACATATTTTTCATTTTCATTGTTCTTTGTTTCTTGCTGCACCTCCAAAGTTCCCTCTGGAATCATTTTCCTTCTAACTGAAAGATACTTTTAAATATTTTTCTAGTGCAAGCCTACTGGAGAAGCCTGAATTTCATCATCCTACAATTTCTGAAGAATATTTTTTGTGTGGGTATAAAATTATAGATTTACAGTTATCTGTTTTCAACACTCTGGAGATATTCCAATATCTGTTTGTTCTCACGATCTCTGTTTAGAAGTCATCTGTAAGCCCAACAATAACTCCTTTAATGGTAACCTCTCTTTATTTGCTTTGGGCTGCTCTTATAATTGTCTTTGTTTGTGTTTTGTTTTGTTTTTGGCTTTGAACAATTTTACCATGATGTAATTACGTGTAGATTTCTTTTTATTTCTACTTAGGTTTCCTACAGCTTCCAGAATATCTTTTATCCATTTTTTGGAAAACTTTCAGCCTTTGTTTCTTAAAACATTGCTTCTGCTTCATTCTCTTTGTAATATCCTGCAATTATACTTATGTAAAACCTGCAAATCATTATCTTCACCCTGCCTCTTATATTCTTCTATATGTTTCATTATTTTTTCTCTCCATATTTTATTCTGAAATTTTTCCCTTTTTCTAACCAACATTTTTCAAATTTTAATGTCTTTATAGTCACCCAGAAATCTTATTAAAATGTAGATTCTACTTCTGTAGTAGGACCGAATATCCTACAAATATCTCTAAAAAGCTTCCAAACATAAAGAGCACATTAAGTAAAAACTAAGGAAATATGAATAAAGTATAGGCTCTAGTTAATAATGTATCAATACTGGTTCATTAATTGTGACAAATATACCATATTAATGTAAGATGCTAATAATAGAGGAAATTGAGTATTGACAGAGTGCTCTCTTTGTTATTTTTGCAACTTTTCTATAAATCTTGAATTATTTTGAAAAAAAAATTATTTAAAAAAAAAAACTACTACCAGATTATGTCAATACATCTGGTCTACAAATCAGTTTAAGTACAATATTCTAACCTATTTTACCAATTTTCTTCTTTTTAAATATATTTTATTGATTTTTTTACAGAGAGGAAGGGAAAGGGACAGAGAGTTAGAAACATCGATCAGCTGCCTTCTGCACACCCCCGACTGGGGATGTGCCTGCATCCAAGGTACATGCCATTGACCGGAATTGAACCCAGGACCCTCCAGTCCACAGTCCAACGCTCTATCCACTGAGCTAAACCCGTTTCGGTGTATATATATATATATATATATATTTTTTTTTTTTTTTTACCAATTTTCTACTTAGTTATATCTAATCTACTATTAAACCCATTCATTAAGTTCTTAATTTCAGTGATTGTATTTCTAATTTCCAAAAGTTATATTTGATTCTTTATGATAGTGTTAGTTCTCTGATAAAAATTCTCAAGTTTGCCCTAACCAGTTTGGCTCAGTGATAGAGTGTCGGCCTGCAGACTGAAAGGTCCCAGGTTTGATTCTGGTCAAGGGCGTGTATCTTGGTTGCAGGCACATACCTAGTAGAAGGTATGCAGGAGGCAGCTGATCGATGTTTCTCTCTCATCGATGTTTCTAGCTCTCTATCCCTCTCCCTTCCTTTCTGTAAAAAATCAATAAAATATATTTTTTAAAAAATTCTCAAGTTTGTCTTTTAGCTCTTTGAATATAAACAGCATAGTTACCGAAAGTCTATATGGCAACTTTCACATCGCAAGAAGCCCTCATGAGCCTCTTTCTTCTCTCCATTGATTTTTTTATTTTGTTTTCACATTGTCTTGTTTCTGAGTAGCTCCAGTTACTTTTAATCTTGTGTTGGACATTGCATTGACAAGAAGTTTTGTAGAAATAGAGGACTATGATGAGGTTATAATTCTAGAGAGGAATGATGTTTTTTTTTTTTTTTGCCAGATTCCTAAGCATCCCAACAAGCCAGGATGAGCTCAAAAAAACTTACAAGGTTGAGATGAGCTGTAGTCCCTGCAAAGTATCTATTTTGAGAAGTGGACCCCGGCTGCAGTGAGGAGATAAATGGAGTGTGGCCGACAGGACTGAGAAGCGCAGTGAGCGGGACACGGCAGCATTGCCGCTGTGTCTCAGTTGGCCGTGGAGGTGGGGAGAAGCAGACTTCAGAGACTTCAGGAGGGAACACAGGCAGCAAACAGTCACCCATGTCTTTACTTTGCTCACTTGGAATCTCTGACACAACCCAGCAGAGAGCATCTGAATGGCTATCCACAGTCCTCTCATCCTCTCTAATGACCCCAGCAGCTAACTCAGAATGGCCAGCTCCCGGCAGGCCTGTAGTGACAGCTTCGGAGTGTGAAGAGGCTAAGCGCTGACACAGGCCCTCTGCATGTGCACCCTGGGGTAAAAGCTTTTCCCCTTTCTCTGGGTGCCACTGCTGTCCTCTCTCCCTGCCTCCTGTTGTCAGCTATCTCAACTAAACGTATTCACCTATTCTGACCCAAGGAAGTGACTTGGGTTAGCCTAAGCCTGGAGGCTCCCTGAGCTAGGAAAGCGTTAAGTCACCCAAGTGCATTTTCTGAGTCAAGTTGCATGTCTGCACCCTCCCAGCCATCTCCATTTTATGTTCCCTCTCTCTTCATATGTGTATGCAGCGTTTGCCCTAGAGTTCCCATCCAGGCTAAGAACAAATGACACACTAATGTGTTCAACTGGTCTCAGATGTGGTCGCTGTGAGAGAAAGTGCCAGAATGTGTACAGGAGGTTATGGGGCAGTGGAAAGTATCCATGGCAATGTTATCCTGTTTAGTAAACATGTGAAGAGAATTTATGCTGAGATAATCAAAGCATAGCTTAGAGGTGCACTCTGTCAGGTCCAAATTCAAAACTGGTATTTTCCACTGGTTGACTGCAAAGCAAAAATAGGATTCATACCCTTGGTGCCTTAAACTCCATAGCAATAGTGGGGCATCTTTCTCGGACGATGGATAATTGCCACTGTCAGGGCACACCCACGACTCACAACAACAGCAGATTTCATTGAGACCAGTTCACACACATTTTTCCCTGCAGTAAGATGACCTTTGGTCATTCCTAATCCACCAAATATTTCATTTTTACTGTTGTCTTCCTTGCAAATTCTGCAAATATGTTAAGTGGAAACATTTACATGAAACCCAAAATGCTTGCTCAATGCAATCAGCATTCATAAGGTGTGGCCTCTGGCACCACTCAGCAGTGTGCCTCCCAGGACTCCTTACTAAAGACTGCTGTCTGCAGGTGTCCCCACTTCCCTCGGCACAATCGGCGTTGCCTAGAGTTTATGTCTCTTGTCCCAACTTGGCCCAAGAAAAGGGATGAAAAGCAGTAGCGTGATGCAGTTTCCTGATGGAAAATGGAAGATTCGGTTACGTTGGCTTGGAAATAGATGCAATTTCCATTTTCTTACACATAAAATATGTCAAGACAAATAGGCATTGACACATGGGTTCTTTGGGACTTGAACCAGACCTGTCTACCCAGGAACTAGAGGACTGAAGAGTGGGGGCTTCCTAAGCAAAAATCTAGATCAACAAACTCTCAAAGGCAAACGTGGTAAGTAACCAGTTGGTAAAGATTTGTGTAGCTATGGCAACAAATAACATGTTGCCCTTGCTAATTGTAGATGATTCATTCTTGGGAGAACTTTTTCCTGGTGGCCTGTGTTAGACATATCCTGGGTAGTGGCATATGTATATTTTAAATAGTCTATAAACATAAAAATTGCCCATTATCTAATTACCCAAAGAGCCATAACTAAATGTTTGATTATATGTTCTATACTCGTGATTCAAACTACTTTCTTTCATTCAATCTACTATGAATAACACATTGTGCTGGTGAAAACAACATGGAACTTTGCTGGGTTGATGTCACATGATCATTGATTAGTATAGTGCTAAGTACACAGTAAGCATTTAATAAACAGTTGAAGTAACAAAATGGCATGGGCAGCATGGTCTGTCTAGCCTTGGACTAACTCGTAGTAAGTATGTACATGTCTCTCTACACTGATAACATGTATTCTGTTTTCAGTGATCCTTGCAACTACCTCAACCAAAAAAAAAAAAGTGATTTTTGGATGTATGGGATTCTTGTCATCCTTCTTTGTCTGCTTTTTCACTTTACCAGACTGAACCCAGGCTACCCTGAGATGGCACAGCCAGCCGCTGGATCTGTGTCTGCCTTTGCAACCCCAGGGTTCTCCTGCAGAAAAACACAAACAGAGCCTTCTGCATCTGGGTGCTAAGTGCAGGAAAGAAGCAGGCTCAGCATCCCCCATCCTCAAGCCACAACATCGCAGGGGCCCTTGGTACAGTCCCTCTTCTGCTCAGCCACCCCGACCGCCCCTGAATTCACAGATAGTGTCCAAAAGAGGATGCTGACTCAGTCACTCAGAACACCTAACTGAGATCAGCAGATTAACCTTATTCTGTCAGAAAATCGTATTGAGTCATTGTTTGGATTAAGTCATTTTCCTATCTGTTTATCCACCAGACCTCCCACGTTGAACATTGTAGCTTTACTTTTTCATTTTCCAAGATACCAAAGAAGGAGGAAGAAGAAAAAGAAAATCTGGAGTCTGGTTTGTAATTCTCCGCTCAGTAACACGAGAGGGAGAAGGGGAGCCAGAAGCCACATGCAGCAGAATGTCGCCTATTTCATCTCGAAAGCATAGGCGCTTGTCTTCAGAAGGACAATCTGCCTCCCTAGAATCATATCTGAAAATTATTCCAAACAAGTTTCAAAATGAAGACTTCAAATGAAACGCTCAAAGGAGTAAACACAGCGAAATGGGGGATTTAAAAAATCTTTGAAATATACACAGCCAAAGTTTTGTTTTGTGTAATTGGTGGGGTTTCAGGTTTAGCTCACATTTACCAGTTCCCTCTGGGACAAAGGTTTCTGAGGCTACAAGCCCACTGGAAGCTACTGTGAAGAGGCCCTAGGAGAGATCCCCAGTCAGCAAGAGGACAAAGACCCCAAGGCCACGTGGACAGAAAAGGTGCTGTTAGCCTCCACCCTGGCAGCCCACTCCCTCCTGCCCGGAAATGCCTACACACACCGCTGCCTGACTCATTGAGGACCAGACAATAAGCAAACATGTTTGCTGATTAAAAATCAGCCAATCTGGGATATAAGGATTCCTTTCAAGTAGCTATATTACTCCATCCGCGAAGCACGTAGGAAGTCTGCTCTGTGTCGTTTTTTCCATTAACGTCCAGTCCTAACAGAATTCCAGCTACCCAACATCTGCTCCAAATTTGCACATGATTTATATGTATAAATATAGATAGACTTCAAGAGGGATCTTGTTCTAAATACAAGTAAAAGTGGAAAGATAGGTATTTAATTACTTTGTCAAATTTGTTTTAGATCTTAGAACGTCATATTGTCAACCAGATATCCATAGATCCACATCTATCATTTCATGTCAGCAAAACATGAGAGTGCTTCAGATGTATATGCCCTTGTAATTTGGAATATTTTATGTAAGTTATTTCCATAACAACTGAGTGGGGGAGAGAGGAAGAAGATTCTGGTGAAACTCAGTGGTTACACAAATCAACTAACCCACGCCTCATTTTCTTGATTCTCAGCTTGCTTTTTTGGTTGATAGTCCCATCAACCAAAGGTTTATTTAAAAGTTTTTTTTTAATAAAATTAAAAGAAAGAAGAAAATATACGGTCATATTATATTGAGGACAAAGAGGCGTGACAATGTCACTCAAATGCCAGGAAGTTCTTATGTCAGTCAAAGTGTCCCTCTTCTTTGGTCTGGAATTTTGTGTTTACTCACTCTGACTGATGTGGGGAATGACGGGACTTTTGGGGTAGGAGGTCAGATGTGGGGTGGCTGAGCCACCATCCCAGGGAAGAGACTATAACCACATGGACTTGGGTGCTTGGTGTTGATGGTGTGAGGAAGGAGCAGGAGGCTAGCTGGAGAGAGCAGCAGAAGGGAATCAAATAGACTTGATGATGTGCTACTATGGGAGATGAGGGAGAAGGTGGTAGGAAAGGTGGCTCTCAGGTTCCTGAATGGATGGCTCAACCATGTGTTAAGAGAAAATTCAGCAAGAGACCAGGGTCAGATCGTGAGTTTATGACTGACGTGATGTTGAGTCTTCAAGTGGAGATGCCAGCTGAGAAAGTGGGCAGGGTGCCGGCCCTTACCCCACTCACAGGTCAGCTCTGCTGTTGTCTGAGTGCTAGGTTTGTGTTCTGTACAAACAGTTTTGGAGAAAACAGAGTTATAACCACAAAAAATAACAAACAACACTAGTGTAAGCAGTGGGGAATCACTGAAGGATCTTGATCAGGACAACAAATGAATTATACTTAAGTGCACCTGTGGACAGTAGAGAAGCGATGGAAGGCTGGCTGGCCCTGTACCAGCTGTTTGGATTTGGGCAAAAGAACTAAACCCAGGTCTTTGTCAGCATGCAGATAGCACTGCCTTCCTAGGGTTGTTAGGAGAATTGTAATTAAAATCCTGGGATAATAAACACTTGATACATCTTGGTTCCCTTCTTTGTGGCTGAGTGCCTGTCCATGCCATTCAGCAAGTAGGATGGCAGGAAGTCATTGAAATTGGGACTCAAACATTTTTTGTTCTTATAGGTTTATTTCTAGCCTGCAGAGGCAAGATGTTTTTAAAGAATCAGAGCGGGGAAAAAACAAACAGATAATAGAGGCAAAGAAGCAATGAACAGACTGTCATACTACAGTGGGAAGGCAGCGGAGGTTAGGGAGGGTTGGGCTGTAAGAGATCAACCAAAGGACTTGTATGCACGTATATAAGCATAACCAATGGATACAAGACACTTCGGAGGGGGGTGCGCGGGCAGGTGAGGGCATGTACTGGGGGGTAGGGAAGGCTGGGGGGGGAGGTCAATAAGGGGAAAAATAAAAAGGAGACATGTACTACTATTTGTAATACTTTAAACAATAGAAAGAAAGAAAGAAAGAAAGAAAGAAAGAAAGAAAGAAAGAAAGAAAGAAAGTTTCCAGCAACCTCCCCAGGAGTCCTCTGTGCCCCTGTCATGGTTGTGTGAGAGGGTCTGCATGTAACCTTCTCCCCTGACCTACGGGGAAAAGGGAAAAGGGCCTCTGGGTGGTGGGGCAGGGCCGTGCTGACCAGCGTGGCACTGGGGGCTCCAATGGAAGGTGGTCCTGGTGGTCATGTTCAGGAACTCAGACAAAAAGAAGAGCATCTGGGCTTGGTGAGGGGGAGGGGAGTTATTCGGATAAGCAGGCTCTGTGATCTCAGAGCTGAACTCCACTTGCCTCTCCTGTTAGCGCCCTTTACTAGTAATCTCAGCTGCTGCTCATGGCCACGCCATTTCACGGCCTCTTCCTCCTGCTGCCTCATTACTCACTAACTCCTAGCACACTCCGCTTCTCACCCAGCCCTAGCCTTTGGGCACACTCTCTTCCTGCCTCAGGACTGGGTTTCTGACTCTATAGTGAGGGATGCTGATCACTCAGCTATGATTTCTTTCTAACAAAGAAAGGGAATGTTTTCTTACTCTTTTTAAAAATATATATATATATATTTTTTGATTTCAGAGAAGAAGGAAGAGAGAGAGATAGAAACATCAATGATGAGAGAGGATCATTGATTGGCAGCTTCTTACACTCCCCCTACTGGGGATCAAGCCTGCACCCCAGGCAGTGTGGCACAGAGGGGCGGGGGGTACTTCTTGTTGGTGGGAAACCCATGCCCCCTCTGTAGGATCTGGCTGTCTTATGATTGGAATCAGGTGGAGGCTGGGGTGTGTGGATGCAGAGCAAGCTGGGGTGGCTGGTTCCATGGCTTTTCCTTGGCCATAGAGTGAAGCCTCTGTAAGAGCCTCACCTGCTGAATAGCAGGGTGAGAGCTCATAGGTGGCCAATCTTTGAGTCTCCCTACCCAGGCCTCACTTCCTGAACACGTGGCTCCTTTCGGCCCTCTCTCTCTGGACTTCGATTGCTGAGCAATTTCTTCACGCTGATTAACTCACCTTTGCTGTCAGCCCAGGAGCGCATCTGTGTGGAAGAAATGGTCCCACCACTTCCCAGAGCCCAGTTGCAAACACGTGAGTCTGCAGACATTCTCCTGCACAAAGCTCACCCTTTGCAAACCACGTGTTGATCTCCGTTTCAGAAAGGTATGTCCTCCTAACCCAGTGGTTGGCAAACTGGGGCTCTCGAGCCACAGTTTGCCACTCTGTTGACTAATGAGTTTGCCAACCACTGACCTAGACTCTCAATTCCAATGATTATAGGCTGTTGTTGTTCCTTGTGATTAAGCCCCTGTCCAGTGGTCGGCAAACTCGTTAGTCAACAGAGAGGCAAACCACGGCTCACGAGCCACATGTGGCTCGTGAGCCGTGGTTTGCCAACCACTGTCCTAACCTAAGACATTTCCAATAGTCCTCGTTGATTCAGAATATACTGAGATTTTCTTTGTCAGCTTGATTGAGGCATAATTTTAATTAAGCATAATTAAGGCATTGTGTCTTCTGCTCAACATTATGTCTTTGAGACTCATCCATTTGGTAGCATGTTATAATAATTTATTTCTTAGCTGAGCAGTATCCCATTGTATGGATATAATGCAATCTGTTTATCTCTTCCCCTGATGATAGACATTTGCATTGTTTCCATTTGGTCATATTATGAGTGCAATTACCAGGTGTACCATTAATAATGGCAGGTTTATAATCAAAGAAAATACGATAATTTCAAGAGAATGATAAAAGTGTTTTATTCAAAGTAATGTCCATCGCTAGCTTCACATTTCCCCATCTTTCAGGTAATTTGTGGAAACCGTCCCAATAGCACTTTTCTTGTTTTGAGACAAACCCTTCAGAGACCCAATTTTCCACTTCTTCATACATTTTGAAGTGCTGCTCAGAAAGTGCATGTGCCATTGATTGGAACAAGTGGTAATCTGAAGGAGCAAGATCTGGTGATTACAGTGGGTGGGTTAATACTTCCTAGGAAAGATCTTTTAACATGTCTTTAACTGGTTTTGAAGTGTGTGATGATGGTGCATTATCATGAAGCAAAACTACTTTGTCGTGTCTTCTGGAACATTCTGGTCATTTCACAATCAAAGCATAGTTCACATTGATTATTTGTTGTTGGTAGCCATTAATATTAATGATTTTACCTGGTTTTAGCAGCTCATAATACCCCACACCTTCCTGATCCCACCAAACGCAGAGCATTGTCTTCTTTCTGAAGTGATTTGGCCTTGCAGTCGATGTTGGTGGTTGACCTGGATCAACCCATGATTTTGTGCATTTGGGATTCTCAAAATAAATCCACTTTTCATCACCAGTCATAATTTGATACAAAAAGACTTTCTTTTGTGTCAGTGAAGCAACATTTTACTGATGACTTTTCAGTTTTCCATTTATCTTTCATTCAGTTGATGTGACACTCATTTTTCTTCCTTTAAAATATTTTCCATTGCTTGTAAATGATCAGAAATTGTTTGCTGAGCAACATTTAATCTTTCTGCAAGTTGTTTTGAGTTTGACACACATCTTCTTCCAATAATGCTTGTAATTGTTGGTCTTCAAACTTTTTTGGTTGACCTGGATATTCTTTGTCACTTTGAAATCATTACTTTTAAAGCATTTAAACCAGTGTTCACAAGTATCTTGAGATGGAGCATGTTCACCATAAGCTTCCCGAAGTATATACAATAACTTTCAGCAGCACTTTTCTTTAAAATAAAGTAATGAATTAAAACTCCCCACAAATACTCATTTTTTGGCATGAAATTTGACATATTTAAGCATAAAAATATCTATGTTAACACCTTCAGTAAATTTGACATAAGAAGTTTTGAAGCTTGCTGTCAATATAACAAAATAGCATACCTATTAAGTAGCATATATATCAACATATGTGTGACTCCATCTATTGGAAAAAAAAAATCGCATTAGTAACTGGTACACCTCCTACTTTTTCTGATTGTGGATGAAGCACCTGGAGGGACCTTGGCTGTTGCCCTAAATCTTGTCAGGAAAAGAAGATCTGAATAATGCGACACCTGTGGAAGTTTATTTTCAGCTATGACCAACTGCAGGGATGTGTCACAGTGTGCCAGGTGTGGTGGAACAGTAGGGGAATGAGGTGCAGTGGGCAGAGCCACAGTGGGTGATTTTATGCTGCTGAGGGTTGGTGTGTTGAAGCCCCTATCGGGTGATCAGGGGCCAGGGGAAGGGCATGGAAGGGAGCGGAGGGGCCACGCAGAGACCATCATACCTGGAAAAGAGAGTTTGTGGTCAGTAGGAGGCAGAGAAAGGACTGGGAAGCCTTGAATGCTGCGATTAGGCTCCCAGAATTGATGTCCCAGGCATGAGGTGGTTGCTGCAGGTTTTTGAACAGGAGAAGTGTAGGCTGTGGGTACAGGCATGCCTCGTTTTATCACGCTTCACAGGTGTGGTGTCTTTTAAAAATTGAAGACAAGACCCTTCACCTGCAAAAAGATTATGATTTGCTTTATTGTGATCCTGGTTTTATAACCGTGGCCTAGAACCAAATCTCAGTATCTCCAAGGTATGCCTGCAGAATGTTTGAAAGTATCCTTTGTCATGGTTGTGTGAGATGGTTTGAATGAAGTGAAGAATGCAAGAGAACATGGTGGGTGTTTATTTGAGCTTGTTTTCCTGATGGCTTTAAGGGTGAAGGCTGGTTGTGGAACTGGACGGGCGATGGGGGTCTGGAGAGAGTCTGCCTCGGCTGGCCGAGGGTGTGTGGGTTCTTGATTTTCTGCAGGAAAGGTTTCACACCACAAGTGCAGGTGGCTTTGAGAGAGTGTTTATTAAAGCTGGGGACAAGGAAACAAAGGACAGGCTTATATTAGAAGAAGCAATAGGAGAGAGCCGAGGTGGGCTGCTTTGGCTCCCTAGAAACACAGGAAAGAAGTAGGCCACCTGGGCTGCCAACTCACTGCGGCGTGTGGTGTATCTGAGAAATAAACCTTGGTTGTGTAGAGCCCCAAGATTTGGGGTTGTTTGTTCCTGCATCGTAACCTACCTGATCCTGGGGAGACAAAGGGTCATCTCCTTGTTAATCTTGCAGCAACCTGCCCGTTTTCTCTGAAAACCCTCATCCTAACCAGGCCCCAGATCCAGTTACTTCTGTGACATATTGCTGTAGGACCCCATCCAAAAATAATTGTGTTGTGGTATACTCATGCATTTCCTGTCATTCAACAGACTGTCTACCTGCTCACTGAGAGAAGATGCTCTCTCGCGCTCTCTCGCACCTCAGCCTTCATGACAAATAAGCTATTTCTGCTTGAGAACACATGACTGTAATTAGAATGTTCAGAGAAAGCTGTCAGTCACAGCATCCTCGCCTGACTGCGACACCTTGAAGCCATCTGCACAGAATCCTCTTTTCTTTCCCTGCACCTATAATTTGTCCATCTTGCAGGCACCCTTATGAGTCTTGTTTTTCCAGACTTTCATGTGATGGTATCTTTCTCGTAGGGACTTTCTCTTTCTGCCTCCACCTCCAACAGGCCACTGAAGTGTTTCTCCCTCCTGAGAATGCTGCGATTCAGTATCTTCTCTGAAGTTTGTCAGATTGCAGCCCCTCCATACCTGTCAGAGGCTCCTGTTTGCTCCCCTTCCTCTGGGAACCATTCCACCATTCCTCCTTCATAGACCCGCCCATGCTACTTCCTGTCCTGGGCTTTCTCCTCCTGGGACTCTTCTTACTTTAGCACTTCATAGTGGCACTTTCCTACGGGGGGTTCCATACCATTGTCCCTGCTCCACAACTGCCTCATAGGGACCCTGGCTGCGTTGGGCTGTCCCACAGTGATCACACACTCATCCCAAAGACAACATGAATCATCGGTGATGCAGGTGGGGACTCACATGTGGTACACAGGCAGAGGTCACCCTGAGGCCGAAACTGAAGAGAGAATCCTGCTATGGGGAGAGATTTCATACAGGAGGATGCCACAGTGTAAATTATGTCACAGTGGAAAGACGAGGGACATAAAGCCCAGAGAGAACCTGGCAATTATAACAATAGCCAGCCGTTAGCCAGCACTTGCTATGTGCCGAGCACTGTGTAGACACTTCCTATGGACTAACTCCTGCAGTCTTATCAGGTAACCTGAGTCTCCTGCCCACCTGTCTGATGAGGACACAGATGGTCAAAGAGGTTAGGTAGCTCATCTAAGGTAAAACAGCAAGAAAGCAGAGAGCTGGGATAAGATCCTGGATAGATAGGCGCCACAGAACTCAAGGTCCTACCCAGGAAGGGATAGCACCCTAAGGCAAGGGGAGGAGGGGCCCCACTGGCCAGATGGCTCCCCTGGTTTCAGTGTTTATAGTGACTCCCCAGATGCTGTTCGGCCCCTGCCCAGTCCTCCTCCAGCTCCTCTTCACAATGCAGACTGAAGAAGCCCCTGTTTGAACTCCCTTCCCCTGCTGGCCCAAAGAGCCTGGAGCCTCGGCATCCAGGTCGTGGGTTCCGGGGATGGCTTGCAGCCACTGGAGGTAGTTTGAGGTGAGTTTGACTTTTCAGGACAGCGCTGCAGGCTTCCTGTGGGGTTGGACTGCTTTGCCTTTCAGAGTAGGGGAGATTTGGATTATTCTTGCATTAACTCCCCCGATGCCTTCAAAACTATGGCCTCCTTCCCTCCTCTCTGGCTTTTCTCTGCCATAAAATGAAAAGCAGATTGCCTGGCTGGCGGCTCGGCTCAAAGCAGCCCCTGCATCCGAGGTGTGTGAGGGGAGCGCAGTGCAGGGAAGGCAGTCGTGGCCATCTGCTTCCCATTGACCACAGTGGGCCGTGGGCAGACAATGGGCCAGTGTGCAGCCTGCAGCCTGCGCAGCCGCACGGGCGACCCTGGGCCTGCTGCCTGGCAGGCTGGGGAGCAGTCCATAGGTGGGAGCCTGTTTCCTGGAGTGTGGGGGTGGTTCCCCTCACTTGGCCAATTCTTCTTCCTTTTCTTCCTAGAAAGATGGGTTTCAGCTGTTTTTCAAGACTCCTGGCCATCTCTTTGTAAAGTGATATCTATTGTATGTGTCTTTTAACATTATAACTGCCATCTACATTCGATGCAGAAAAACTAGAGAAGTAAAAGAAGCAAAAGCCTCCCTACCAAGGGTTTCAGAGTGGGTTCTGTTGGGCTGCTTTCCATGAATATTGTTAGCCTTGTTTTTAGAAAACAATGGCATAATGTGCAGCTCTGAGGTAGGCAGTGCACTAAATACATTGCCTGCATGATCTCAGACTGTACATAGAGTAACACTATAAGGGAAGTTCTTTTATTAACACCATTTTTACCAATAGAAACACTGCAGTTTCGAAGGGGCAAGAACTTTGCCCAGAATTTCCCAGGGAGGTAGGTGGGGTAAGGGGTCAGTGCAGGCTGGGAACTCCAGATTCCATAGCTCAGAACCACCTCGAAACACACATGTGTGTGCAATGCAAGCCAGCTTGTGTTCCCTGTGGTTCACCAAACGGCAAATCAGCACTACTTTCCCAGTCTAATGTCCTCTATACATGATTTACAGCTGCATGCTAGTATATTCCATTGCATAGACTTATCTTCACCAATTTAACCAACCCTCTGATTTGGGGTTGTTCCAAATTTTGCCAATATAATCCTGACCTGCTCATTCGGTACAGATCATTAAGCCCACCTCCCGTGACTCGGCATTAGGGCAATTTCTGTGTGAAAGGGCATGTGAAGTTGAAAGATTTTTGAGGAGCATTTAAGATCTTGCTTCCTGGCATATGTCCTCAGTTTGGCTCAAATAAACTCTGATGAAAGTTTTTTAAAAAGAGAGCCTTTTGAAAGATGTGAGAAATTGCCTTTCAGAAAAGTTATAACACTGGGTGTTATAGCCTTTCATCTATCAAATTGGCAAGGTTTTTTTTCAAATTTATGACTAACTTTTTGAACTTGTAACTAATTTTTTAGTGATCAAACTGAACTATCTCATTCATTCATGGTCCATTTTAATTTATTTATTTGTAAATTTACTGCTCATTTACTTTACCCAGTTTTCAGTTATGTAATTCATTTGTAAATTGATTTGCACATGCTTATTTCATTAAGGATATTGATTCTTTGGTGCCCGTGTTGCATATAGGTATCTCAGTCATTTGTCTTTTTATCTTATGATGTTTTTTCATTTTTATCAGAGGTTTACAGCGAATCCATTAGTTCTTTTCTTTGTACCTTATTCCTTTTACTATTTTATTTTTCAAACTTTCTTCTGTCTCCTCAACAATATTATATAAATATGAGTATTAAATAGATACTTTTATTCTGTTGTTAAAATGAAAAATCTAGATGTCAAATAAATAAATGAAAAAACCCTATCAGTTGACTGTCCGGAAGAAACTGAGATATAGACTAACTTAGTTATTTTACTTCAGAACACAAGCATAAGAGAAATAAATTTATTTATGTTCATTATTGATCTGATTTTTCAAACCTGTAAGGAAGGTTTCACTATTATCTAATTAATGGTATTCATAAATACTTTCTGTAAATATCAGAAAGAGTTGCTTGATTTTCCTCATAAGCATTATAAAGCTAGCATTTTATCACATTAAACATTTGTAGTATAGAACTGTACCCAGCCTCCCCATGTTTGAAATGAAGATATATTAAGCAGAATCCAGGATGCCACCTTGACCTCAGCCTCTATCCTCAGTCCCAGACCCTTGATCTTCATTATGGAAGGAGCAGAAATCCTCTAGGAGAACATGTTTGGGGTCGATTCTGATGTATGTAAGCTTTAGAGCCGATGTAATTTACTTACATACCTGAGGAAGAATATCCAAAGCAGGAAGGAGAATAGCAAATATACCTGAGGGACCCACCATTCTGCTGAGAAATACCACAAAACACCAGTGTTATTCGATCGTTTTATTTTTCTGGCCTCTCTTCCCTTCCTCCCTCTGATTTCTTCCAAATACCTCCATTGGCCACATCCAACCAGAAGCCAGAGGACAAGAGAGCCAGGCAATGTGGCCCAGAGAAGTTGCAGATGCTGGGTCACAGGGCCAGGTAGAGAAAGGTGGAGAATGGCTCTGATGGTTATGCAAACGGAGAAGAGCCAGGATAAATAATAGGAGGAAGTGAAAAATCACTCAAAAACCTGCCCTCCAGAGGTAACCTTGATGAACACTTTTGGTAGATTCCCTTGATTATTTTTTACTATACATTACTTTTATTATTTGTTATTTTTAAATTAAATATAGTAGGATAACTTTGGTTAACAACATTATGTAAGTTCAGGTGTACAACTTTATGAGATCTGATAACCTATTGTGTGCTCACCATCTGAAGTCTAGTCTCCTTCTGTCACCTTATATTTGAACTCCTTTACCCTCTTCATGCTCCACCTGCCTCCTTTACCCTTAGGTAACCACCATTCTGTGTCTCAATATTCATTACTTTTATACAGTTGAGATCAGAGTGCATAAATGCTTTTCTAATCACATAGGAGTGATTAGAGGCTCAAATCAGAAACTATTTTGATACCGTTGATGACAGATAGTAATTGCATTTGAGTGGTTTAGTGACTTTCACACACTCACACATACACACACACATATACACACACACACATATACGCACGATCACTTAATGGGAGTAACGTTTTTTTCTAAAGTGAAAGTTTTAAATGCAGAAAAGCATTACTGAAGCTTCTTGAAATGTAAATGGTCTGTTTTTATGTTCTGTGAAGCTATTCTTTTGTACACGAAATTAAGATTTTTTAAATTTAATGTTTAAACCACAATATCCTGAGTAGGTGATCAAGGTAGCAAATGAATGCCATGTTCCATTCTCCTCCCTCCCCCTCCCCAGGCCAAGCATTACTTTCTGATCCCCTTATCTTTTCCCATGGAGTTCCGATGTGACTCAGCATCCTCTTCAACACAACAATCCTCAATACAGTAACTCTTGCAAATTGAGGTTCATTGCTATCCTTTATGACAGTGGTCAGCAAACTCATTAGTCAACGGAGCCAAATATCAACAGTACAATGATTGAAATTTCTTTTGAGAGCCGAAAACTGATTTCTGCACGTGAGCCACAAACTTTCAATTGCACTGTATGTGCATGCCCGCACGTGGTATTTTGTGGAAGAACCACACTCAAGGGGCCAAAGAGCCACATGTGGCTTGCAAGCTGCAGTTTGCTGACCATTGCTTTATGGTTAGCTGTCATTAAGAACAGAAATACACTGCTTAGTAGATTAAATGACCATTAACGGTAGCAGAAGCTCTCTCCTAAATTGTGAGGTGAAAGATGTGGCACAAAGAAATTCATTTCTTGGTCACAATAAAACTCTAGAAGCAGAAAAGCAACTGAGGGAAATAGTGAAAGGTTAAGCATAAAGTCACAGAATTCCAAAAACGAAAAAAATCCTATTAGGTTTTGAGTTTAGGATTTCTATAAAAGAAGAATTGCATAGCCTGAATTCCTAATTATTACATTTGAAACTTTATAATCTCAGTTACTGGTGTTAGTCTCTTTGGAGTCCTTGCATATCTAAGAATGTCTAATGCTTTTACTCTGAAGGCTACAACATTATTGAGTCCCAATTTTCTCCCTTCAAAACCTTCTAAATGCAGCTCCATATAAGGTGGCAAAAGAAGTCTGAAGCCAACCAATTTTTATATTCTTAGTAAGAAGTTGTTTTTTTTCTTCCTTGATTTTTATAAAAGTAAATTATTCTTATAATTCAAATATTTTGCTAAAATGTGCTTTAAGTGAAGCCCTGTGTCAGGGGTCCCCAAGGCCATTGCTGTGTTTGGAAATTCACCAAAATGACTCATAAAACTCTGCATTAAGTATAATCAGGGCTAAGATTTATTATAGCAATGTAGGACATGCAACTGCCTTAGAAGGAAAAAGGCACAGGCAGAGTCTGGAGGAATATAACCCTAAGCTTCTTTTTTTTTTTTTTTTTTTTTACACAGCTGTTACCATTTGCAGCAGCATGGATAGACCTGGAGAATATTATGCTAAGCGAAATAAGTTTGTCAGAGAAAGATAAATATCACATGGTCTCACTCATATGCGGAATCTAATAAACACAATAAACTGATGAACAAAATAGATCCAGAGACATAGAAACATGGAATAGACTATCAAATTGCTGAGGGAAGACAGGGGAGAGTGGGTGGGTAGGAAGAGATTGAGCAAAGAACTTGTATACATATATGCACAACACATAGACACAGATAACAAGGTGGTAGTGGCCTGGGATAGGGGGTTGGGGGCCGGCTAGAAGAAGTCAGTGAGGGGGGAAGGAGGACATATGCAAAACTTTCAATAGTAAAGATTTTCTTTTAAATATGTTTTTATTGATTTTTCAGAGAGAAGGGAAAGCGAGAGAGAGAGAAAGAAACATCAGTGAAGAGAGATCAATCAGCTGCCTCCTGCATGCCCCTTACTGGGAATCAAGCCTGCAACCCAGGCATGTGCCCTTGGTGGGAATAGGGAATTGAACCATGAACTCCTGGTTCATGGACCCACGCTTGACCACTGGCCACACCGGCTGGGTGAGCCCAGGCTTCTTTATCCTGCCTTCCTCTTTAGGGGCCACACAGAGCTCACTCTCCTGACAAGGAAACTAAGACCACATGTGTGTGATGTGTCTGCCCAGGGAAGCCCAATAAAGACTCAGAATTCAAGTGTTTTATTGGGGTCTGATCATATAGCCATTCTACCTAGCATCCACCCAAATTTCAGGCTTCCAGAAGGAAAGGAGGTGCTCAGGAGAAATCACAGTGTTTGCAAAAACAGTTCAGGCACATGGGCCACTCTCTCACCCTTTTAAGACAAAGTTTTATATTCCGCGTAGGGAACTATTTGCCAGCCAACTTCCCAGATACCAGCAAGCAAGTCTTTCTAAGAACAGCAATTTCAGGCCTGCTTTGCTAACTCTTCTGCATAGCCCCCTTTAAATTTATTTTTACTTAGCATACTGTGAGCCCTTTCCAGTTGCATACTAAGTAAAGTTTTCTTTAATTATATTGTTCATTATTGCTTTTGCTCCAAGTGTACTAGTTCTTGGATATGGTAGGAAGGAGAATGAGGACACACCTACTCTTTCCTTCCTCGTCACTTTCATCGCTTTGCCCTTTACCACATCCTCTTTAAGTCTCAGACTTGTCCTCCACATTGTTCATTCACTGATCTATGGCATCAGCTCTGCTTCTTGCGGACCTATTGCAGGAGGGCTTTGTTGCATTGAAAACTTTTTAATGGCAAACCTGAGTGCTTTTTTCAGATGTTTCAGGAGTATTTTCTTGTTTTCTCCCCCACTACTTATCCTCAAACCTTGGAAGATCTATCTAGAGCCATTAATCTTCAGAAGAGAAGTGGGAGGCTTATGCTTATTGCTGCCTTTGTCATCAGGGGTGTCTGTCAGAGCCCATTCAATCGTGGAGTCATAGACTGTGGTGCAATTTTTTTGGCCTTGTTCCTAGTGACCAGCAGGTTTTTATTTACTGAACGTCTGTTCATAGAAATCCTGCTTCTCCTAAGGAACACTACTCGATAGCTAGCTCTCTGACACAGTGAAGCGATGGAGTATGCCCCAGAGTGTCTGCCTCCAGGCTCTGCTGTCCTGCTGTCCGCAGGCTGTGACTACACCACCATGTCTGTGAAGGCTCCCCCACTCACCTCCACCCCCAGGCTGCTGCGAAGCCCAGTTCCTCACCATCCATGCCTCCCAGGATCTGAGGAGAGGCTGCCTGGTTTTAGGGCCTGACTCCCTGGCTTACAGAGAGAGGGGTCCTGAAAATGGCATGTGTATCCCAGTTTCTTGCCTGGCACTTGTTTGAATACTAATTTTTATCCACAGAAGGAGGCTTTTCTGTTGTCAGTGTTATGTTAGATATTTTCCTGAGCAGTTGGGAGTAGCTCCATTGGAGGCTATTCATCAAATATCATGTTAAGACTAAAGTCCTAAGGAACCTTCTAATTAAGGAATGACTGGAAATCACAGAGTAAAGCATTGTACATAACCAATGGAGATTAATATCTCATTAAGAGTTGGGACAGGCACATGGAAAATAACTCACAGTGCCAGAGAGTGTGATGATGGGAGAGCAATGGCCTGGGGTTTGGGAACCCTGGCTTCTGCCTGCCTCTAGCATGGTCTTGTTGTGTGACCTTGGACAAGGCAGAGCTCCCTTCTGGGACTCTCTTGCCTTGTTTACAAATGAGGGGATTGGCCTAGAGAGTTTCTAGTATGCTTCCAGCTCCAACATTCATCATCCTTTTTGGCAGCTGTGACTATTGAGCTGGAATTCTGTAGAAAGGAGGGATCAGCTGATTTAGGGCTGACCGATCGCCTCTAGGAGCCAAAGAAACAGAAGCTAAGGTACCTCCCACTTTTCAGCCTCAGTGTGAGGGGGTGCCCTGTGTCCCACCAGGGCTGGCCAACTCCAGCTACTCACCCCATCTCTTTGACTGCTAGACTTTCTTAGACAAGATGGCCTATAAATTATGAGTTTGCAGTCTACATAGGCTTCGTCTATTTAAATCATCCTGCCCATATGTATGTGTGCGTTTAATGTAGCAGAAAGTGGATTTCAGGCTTCCTTTACAAATGAGAAGTCTGCTCTCCCTTTTATGAGTGACTCATTGTCTAGCCATGAGGAGTTGGATGTTGCTTGTTGCTTTGTTCTGATGATGAGCCATGCTCCTTTACAAGTTTATACAAGGAGTGTTGGGACATATCATGGTGTGCAAAGACCTCAGGATCTGCCTGGAGCCTCTTGCTCCAGGTGGATTTCCTTCTTGCATTCTGAATTCCATAGTCTGGGTGAGTATGGCAGGTGGCAGTGAGTCAGCGCCCAAGATGAAGGGCGAGTAGCATGCTGCTCTCTGATGGGGCTTATGAGTGAACCCCCTTGGGGCAGTGGAATGGGAGCCAGAACTCAGGAACTCCTATGGGGACACTGCTGGTTGGCAGTCCTCCCAATCCCTAGAGGGCAGGAGGCCCTACCACCCACTACTATTTCATTTCTCACTGCCTTATCCCAAGCCAGGATAGGCGGAGCCTTTAGCTAATTTAGCGGATTATAAAACATTAGCAAAATCAGATACACATTTAATGCAAAATCCACTTGAGAAGCATAACCTAATGGGCTGTTGACATGCAAACAGAATAATCACTGTCTCCCAAGTACCTGGTGTTCCAGCTTTCCCTTCCTTCAGGACAAGCTGCTCATACCTGGGCCTCTCACATATACCCATACTTTAGGG
The DNA here is from genome assembly GCA_011751065.1 of Lasiurus cinereus. Classification (NCBI taxonomy): domain Eukaryota; kingdom Metazoa; phylum Chordata; class Mammalia; order Chiroptera; family Vespertilionidae; genus Lasiurus; species Lasiurus cinereus. The sequence goes on along the minus strand of JAAGEH010000293.1, from coordinate 4,116,896 downwards.
AGAGAGAAGAATGGGGAGAATTCCTCCTATATTTCTTATCTGTGAGGTGTTGCCAGAGGGGAAAAGGTATGCAGCCCAGTTCTGTATATTTACCTGATGCTTCTCTGTGGCTTCCCTGACTTCACTGCCCGAATGTCAGATAAACCAAGCTCTTTTCTTCATTCCCCCAGCTGGATCACAGCACTTCCCACATTGTCTTCATTGTCTGTGTCTGTCTCTCCCATCTCTCTGTACTGGGGGCTTAGAGTCCTGTCCAGTTATCATCTCAGACAGAGCCAATGCAGAGTACATGCTCATCAATGGTCTGGTAAGCCAAATAAAAAAGTCAGCTCTAGACTCAGCTAAAGAGCCGAGAGGATGACATTCCCTGGAAGACAAGCTGCATCTGTCAACCAAAGCAGCCTGTGTGTATTCAGGTGTTACAAATGATAAATATTTATTGGGCATCTACTATGTGCCAGGTATTCTTTGAGATACCAGGGATATGGCAGTAAACAAGACAATTAAGATTCCTACTCTCAAGGGAGTTTAAATATAATGGGAGACGGATAATAAACAACCAATAGAACAAATCAAATAGCACTTGTTAAAGGGATGAAAATAGGATGATAGAGAGTGATTGGGCTCTGGGAAGACCTGTTTTCTTTAAAGTGAGATCTAAGGTCAAAAAGAAATGAGGCAGAGGAAAAAGCATTCCAGGTGGAGGAGACAGCTGGAGCAAAGGCCCCCGGGCAGAACTAAACTTGGCATGTTAAAGAAACAGGAAGAAATCTGGAAAGGCTAAAGAGCACAGAGTGGAAGTGGAGAGTAGATGGCATGATAATGAAGATGCGGGTGGACTGGGACCAGATCACACAGGACTCTAAAATGCATTGTGAAGCCACGAAGGTGCTTTGAACTGGGTGGTGGAGGGTGGGACAAATCTCTTGATGGACCTCCTGATAAATCCAGGGTCTCATCCTGCTATGGGGATGACCCTTCACACACTCGTGTGCTTTTCCAGGGAGGGATATACGTACTTTTACTGCACTTTTGTTACAACCTTGCTGGCTTAGCACTTCTGGGACATGTTCAGACAACACCATGTCCAGACATGGCATTGGGATTAGGAAGGAGGGAATGCTCCTGAGAGGATGGAAACTATGACTTTGATCTTTAAGGTACTGAACAGTTTGGTATTGGCCAGAGCTCTTTTAGTTGTACGTGGCAGAGACCCCAGGAAAACAAAATAATGCAAGAAAGAGAATTTCCTGACTGACAAAGCTGATCATGGCAGGGCCTGAACGGGTCTCAAGGGCTTAGTATCACCAGGACTGTGTCCCTCACTCGGTTTCCCCTATTCTGTTTCTCTCTTTATATTGACTTTATACTCTTTCACTCTAGGAGAGGTCCCTTCCCACATGGCCTTAGGCTCACAAAGGGGATCTCTGTCCTGGGCCCCTGCCTCAGGAACTCCATGCTTTGGAGTAACTTTCTTAAAATTTTCCAAGTTCCATCTGATATCTGGAACCAGTTGAAGTCATTAGTTCCATCTGTATGAACTCTGGTTCTCATTTCTTCCATTTGGGGTACTCTCTTTCCCCCCGATGCACGGTTGACCAGATGCTCTAAGGAACTCTAGGACCCAAATCCATGGGATTATCCTGGGATCCATGACAGACCCCAGTTCCCAGGAGAGTAGAGCACTCTCACAGGGCAGAATGATTTTTCCCCCCCCAAAGGATCTCACAAGATTGGGCCACCAAAATGGTGCCGACTTGCTGATTTGGAAAGATTTTCACTCCCATAGGTGAGTTCAGAGCTCTGGGCTGCCCTGAGCCTTGGGCTTGAGCTGCCTATGAAGGCCTAAGTGTCAGTTCCTCCTGTCCTGTGGTGCAAGTTGGTGGCAGGCATCCTTTATTCTGTTTTGTGCTGCTGCATCCAGGTAACCAGCCCACACTATACCACATGTCAGGCTCTGAGTCATGTGGCTATGCCTGTCTACTCCAAGGGTTTCAAGGCCATTGTTCCATAATACCCATCAGCCATTCCAATTGATACACTCTCCTGAATCTGATTGATGTGCTAACTTCAGCCCTCCTGGGTTGGTTGTGACCCAGACAAGGGACAAGCATTCCTTGTGTCAATCTAGATAATAGTATAACTCTGGCCTCTGCCTACAACCATACTTTCTACCCCACATTTTAGTTTACTTTTCTTCCATTCAGGTTGTATTTGTAACCCTTACAAAGCCAGGATCAAGTGGTCCAGTTTCAAGAAACATAGTCCATCTATCCAAATTAATTTCAAAATAACGCAAATATTTTATTTTTACTCTTTGACAATTCTGAAATGGATGGCTCTAAGTATATGCTCCACCACAATTCTGTACATTTACCTGACAGTTCACAGCTGCTCCAGAACGTCTCTTCAAAATTCTTATCCTTGCCCAAACTCCTAAACCTAAGCCTATAGGGCTTATCTTCATTTCTACTCCTCTCCAATAACTTATTATCTAGATTTGTGCTGTCCACTACGGTAGCCATTAGTCACATGTAGCTATTAAGCACCTGCAATGTGGCTAGTGAATTGAGACCTGCTTTAAATGTAAAATACACAATGGATTTTGAAGACTCAATTAAAAAAATATAAACTAATATTTTTTTTATTTTTAAATATGCTTTTATTGATTTCAGAGAAAGTAAGAGAAACATTAATGATTGTGAAACATTGTTTGGCTGCCTCCTTCACGCCCCCTCCTGGGGATCGAACCTGAAATCCTGAGAATGTGCATCCAACAGATGACCTCCTGGTGCATAGGATAACACTCAGCCACCTGAGCCACACTGGCCAGGTCTAAACTAATAATTTCTATATGGGTTACATGTTGAAATGATAATGTATTGAGTTAAATATATTTAAGATTAATTTTACCTATTTCTTTTTTACGTTGTTAATATGGCTACTAGAAATCTTTAAATTATATCTGTAGCTCAGTATTAGATAGCACAAGTCAGACAAGGAAGACTTCCTAGTTTCCTCTTGCTTCTGGGGTTCTTTCTCCCTCTGTCTGATATCTTGATTCAAAAAACCACAAAAATTCTCATAAGTGGTCTGGCAGAAATGAAATTCTCCTCAGATGAGGATCTGACAAGGCAAAGGACTTAGGTACAAAATCCATTCATCATTTTGTCTTCTCACGCATATGTTAAATAGTGTTTGGATGAAAACCGACGTTTTAGGAAATAACTGACTTCACTCTCTTTTGAAATTGCCATCATAAAACTCTACCACACAGAAAAGAACACTGGATGGAGGGGAGGCAGTGATTATCTTTTTCCATGAAACTCTTAGAAGTCCACATCTGACTCGGGAGCGTAAATATTTCATTCATGACGGAGCTCACCTCTCGGGGCTCTGCCACGATCCCATGCATCTTAGTCGACACAACTCACATAAGAACAATTAGCTCTTTTTACTTAAGGTTGGCAGGCAACGTTTTCCTATTTTGTTTTCCTTCACTTGGATAATGCCTCGTTCCCAATCCATCATCACGAATAACTTAGGACGACCGTTTGCTCTTCATGCCAAGGAGACGGTCTGAAGCCTGAAAGCGGTGCCGCCGTGACTCACACTTCACATAAAATACGTCTGGGTGTTCGGGAGCACAGCCAAGGGATTACTTAATCTAACCTTGTGATAAGAGACAGAAAGTAGTTGGAGTCACAAAAAGAGGATTTGTTCTAAGCTTGGAAATATTTTTCTACTTGATAATCTTTTAAATCTCTTTTTGAGTTGAGAAGCAACGCACAGTGACAGCTATCACAGGGAATGTATCCCAAAGTCTAAGTGTTCGCACATGTGGCAGCGTGGAATGCAGAGGCATTTGCAACCCATCGGGGCTAAGGAACAAGCGAGCATCTTTGACTTGATCGTTACTCCCTAGGTTAATAAGGGAGTGATTTACTCTGGGTGGTTGTAGCCAAAGACTTAAAAGCTCTTTGTTGTTATCGGCCTGTGGGTTAGAAATAAACTCCAAAAATGGTTTTGGAGACTCTCCTGGAACTCGGGGAGGGGAAGGACTCTCTCCCTTATTCAGTCTTTTCTCTCGGCGGTGCCATCTGCTTTGCTCGGTACACAAAGAGCACACATACACAGTTTCGGATTTCTTAGTCTTTGCTGTGGTTTTGTATATTCCATATTTCAGACAATTGCTTGTTCATGTTAACTGAGGAAGAGGAAGTAGAGTATTGTGTAATTAAACGGAATCTCGAGAATTAACGCTGAGAGTTGGTAAGCCATTTCCTCTTCTTACTATAAGTGGCTAATTCATGCCTTTCCCGATAAAGAGAAAAGTTGCAGTTCTCATCAGAAAGTTTGAACTAAACGTGTACATTTCTGAGTGCTGTTGAGGTGGCATTTTCTGAGAGAATGTTTGGAAACTAGGGCTGGTTCAGACGTTAGATCTTTGACAACTGTGTTATCTCCGGAGAGATGAATCATACAGGCATGTGCAAACAACAGTTTCTTGGTGTTTGGCCCAGAACCCTCAGCTTTTTCTCCTCTGGTGGAAGTGCCTGTGTGAGAGGGAGGCCTCGCATGGAGTGGAAGTTGCACAGTGTGCCGGGAGCATTTGTGGAGATACAGGCAAAGGTTGTGTGGCAGACGCGGGCGGCATGCTTCACAGTCCCAGGGGAAAAGCAGCCTCCCAAGGCCCCTTCCACCCCTCCCCTCTATGCAGTGCTCCTCCTCCGCCACGTGCAATAGGTGGCTGTATGAACTTAAAGATCTCCTTGGGACACCTCCTATTCCAATCCAAGGTCAAGAGATCCTTCTAAACGTGTGATTTAAATGTGTCCCGCTCTAAGCTGGGACCCAGGGGTCGGAGGTTGAAGGGGTAGGGTAGCCTGCTGCTTGAGCATCGTTTGTCTATGTGAGAGACAGAGAAAGATTATCTTGCTTCTATCTCCCCTAAATAGCCTTCCTCTTAAGTTCTATGTACTAAGAAAGCAGCACTTTTCTAAAATTCCACGTGAGAGCTATGGTTTGGTGTTAAGAAGATCATCATTCAAAAAATTGCGGAACTCTTTCATAAATCCTGCCACACAACTGTACTATAACCTTGTCAGTACACATTCTGATCTCAATGGGGGAAAAAATGAACTTGGAGTGTGACCCATACTAATACTTATCAAAACCTTGTCTAAAATATGGGTTGGCAGGGCCATATGAAGAGTGGATACCAAATCACTAACTCAAAAAGCTAGCTGCACCCCCATGTTCCCTGCAGCATTATTTACAATAGCCAAGGAAACAGCCTAAGATGATAGATGAATGAAGAAAATGTTATGTGTATAACATTTTCCTGGGGATGTACTGTCTACCATGCTGACTATAGTTAATGATGCTGTATCGCATATTTGAAAGTTGCTAAAGGAGTAGATCTTAAAAGTTATTATCACAAGAAAAATAGATTTGTAATTGTGTATGGTGATGAGTGGTAACTAAATTTATTATGGTAATCCTTTCACTCTGTATAGCAAATCATTATATTATAGACCTCAATACAATGCTATATGTCTGATATATACCAATTAGAATAAAAAGGGATGCCTGGTGTGGCTCAGTGGTTGAGCCTGGAGGTCACAGTTTGATTCCTGGTCAGGGCACATGCCTAGGTTTCAGGCTCGACCTCCACTGTGGGATGTGCAAGAGGCAGCCCATCATTGATTCTCTCTTATCATTGATGTTTCTATCTCTCTCTCTCCCTCTCCCTTCTTCTCTGAAAGCAATATATATATTTTAAATGGGGATGCCCAGCAAGGGCAGGAACTGAAGGTGAGGAAGGCCACCTGTACTAAAGGATTAGAGCTGGGAGTCCGGATTCCTGGGGAGGAAGGCCCATGGGTGGCAGTGATGGTGTGGGGAGTCCCCCTCCCTCTATCCTGTGGCTAGACATTAAATATGTCTGAATTTAATACAAGCAAAACTAGTAAATAATTTCCATAGTTTGGAGGGAAAGCAGAGGAGCCCAGGCCCAAATCCTAGTGCATGCCTCTGCAGTAAAAGAGCCTTTATGGTGGGTTTGAACTGAGGTCAGACTGGGGCTGCCAGAGCGAGCTGGAAAGCACGATTAGAGGTTTCCTTTGAAGTGTGGCAGTCGGGGGTCTGCTGGCTGTGGTCACAGACTTATCTTGTACCACCAAAGAGTAAGACTGTTATTTAGAAGGGAGGGGCCCTCATTTGAAGTTCTCTATTAACATTGCTACGCATGATAGAAAGCTGGTTATTTCCAGGCAATTTTTATGTTGTAGAAACCAAGGAAAATTGTCTAATGTGGGTTTTGCCCACTCCCCCTAGAGTAGTAATTTAAAATAGCTTTAATTTAATAAAACAAATCGGCGTGCCAGCTCACTCCCAGGAGTGGCGGAGATGGTCGGCAGCCCTGCGATTTTTCCAGCTCTGGAGTTTCCTGGGCCAGCCTTCTGCCTGGGGAAGAAAAAGGACAGCTCTGTGCAGCTCATGTGCTCCAGGACATGTGGATGGGGGAGCATTTGGAGAAAAGGCTGGGAAGAGGAGTCAGGGCCAAGTTGTGGGGTCTGGCTTAGGGTAGGAAAGGGCTGTGGCCACTCTAGTATCCCAGGTGAAGAGAGGAGCATGCAACTGGAAGTGGGAGATGAAGGGCCTGCCTCTGTATCCACGGCTCAGCATTGGCCACACATGGGAATCACCTGGGATCTTAAAACCGTTGCTTGGACAATCACAGGGGCAGGGTTCTGGTTTCATCAGTCCGACATGAGGCCTGAGCATCAGGATTTGTGAAAAGCTCCCCCTTGATCAGAGATTCCAAGGTGCCACCAAGGTTCAGAACCCCTGGTTTATAGCAGATTCTGACTCAGTGGGCAGGGCCTGATCTAGGGGCCTTGCCAGGCATTCTGATCCCTGGACCATTCTTTGAATAACCAAGGCCTATAGGACTTGGCCATGACATGTCAGGGGAGCCCCTGCTTGCAATCTGACCTTTCTGGAGAGGAAACATCCAGCAGACCTTTGACCTCGTTCATCTGGTATGCTCTGGGATGCTGCCCTCCAGCTGAGAGAGGGCCGCCTCATACACTAGTGGTCACTGACCTTCAAGGACAAATGGGAACTATAAACTAAGTACACCCCCCTTGGGCTAAAGGAAGACGTTCCCAGGGGTGTGGGCATGCATTATTTTCACCAGAATCCATCTTCTCAGCTTCCACATGTGTGCTCTTCTGCAATACGTCTGCCTGAGAGGCCCCTCCTTAATGCTGGCTTGCCTGGCCCACCTCCTCTTTCCCAGCTCCTGCTCAGCTTTGCAAATGCAAGATTTCTCTCTCATCTGGCTTACCTTAGACACTTTGCCAAGACACGGAATCCCAGGGTTCCTAACAAAGGACAGCAGCTGGCAAAAGCAGGGTCCTGAGACCAAGCAAGAAGCAGTGAAGGTATTCCACTTGGTTTATGGGGCACAGGGCCTTACCTGTCTCCACTAGAATGAAAATTCATGAGGGAGATGGTTGTCGGGGGGGGAGGTAGTAATTTACTTATTTGAATTAAAAAATAAAATTTTGCCGAGACCAGTTTGGCTCAGTGGATAGAGCATCAGCTTGCAGACTGAAAGGTCCCAGGTACAATTCCAGTTGGGGGCATGTACCTTGCTTGCGGGCACATCTCCACTGTGGGGCTTGCAGGAGGCCGCTGATCGATGTCTCTCTCTCATCGATGTTTCTGACTTTCTATCTCTATCCCTTCCTCTCTGTAAAAAATCAATAAAATATGTTTTAAAATAATAATAATAAATAAAATAAAATTTTACCTTTTCTGACCAAAAGTATGTTTGCTTTAGCTAATGCTGACAATGAGGACTGGCTTCACAATCAGATCACATCATCATAATAATGGCAAACACGTATATGGCAGTATGGACTAGTCCCTATTCTAAACACTTCATGTGAATTAACTCATGAAATCTTCCCAGCAGCCTTATAAGTAGCTACTATTATCATTTCTAATTTAGAGACAACATTGACATATAAGCAGTTAAGTAGCTGCCATAGATCAAATGGCTGGTAAGGGGTAGAACTGATACATAGACATTTTCTGTAAATTGCATGAACTAAATCAACTGTTCCAATATTTTGAAAAATATATAATGTAATGTACATATTCAAAATACAGTACTCTGGCAGTTAGGTAAACATATGATGAAAATATTTAAATATCAACTTTAAAATTTGACCAGGAGATTATGTAGTCTTCACCCAACCCCTCATCTGTAAAAACTGGGACAACCATATTTGTCCTGCAGGGTTGTCCAAAGATAAATGAGAGAGCCCAAGAAGTGTCCTGGCCTACAGCCAGCTCGGGGTGAAGGGCAGACATTATCAACATGGTTGGCATCGGAAAGCCATTTTGGTTTGTAATGGGAGCTCCTTGAATGTGAGTAACCTTCCTACTTATTAATGACTAGGGGCCCAGTGTACAAATTCATGCACCTTGAAAGAAACTGTAGGCCACTTGCCCATCCTCTGCACCCCTGCCTGCCCCCTCCCACTGCAGCCCTCAGTCCTCTGTCTGCTGCAGCCCTACTCCTGCTGCCACCACACCCACACACTGACAGCACTGGCCCTGCTCACACCCACACGTGCTGATGGCGCAGAGCTATTGGGGCCAGCACCAGCAGGGGGTGCGAGTGGGGGCTGCTGCCCTGATCGCCCCTCAGGAGCAGGGGGAGGTGGAGAAGCCCTCAGGGGCAATTGGGGCCAGCAGCTGCTGCTCTCATCCACTAATTGGTGTGGGGCATTTGCCACAGGTGCGAACGGGGCTGGAGCGGTCAATGGGTGTGAGCAGTAGCTCTGGCACCAGCAGCAAGTGCAACCAGGCAGGACTGCGGCACGTGAGAGCAAAGAATTTTCAGTAACCACAAGAGGCTCATCCCAATAACAGCGACCAGCACCCTGCCTTGGTCTGACACCCCCATTCACCTAATCCACCAGCCCACTACGGCCGATGCCCCGTCACCTGCTGCTGATGCCCGCCATGTTCTGCGTGTGTCCCTTGGTGGTCAGCACACGTCATAGTGACCAGTTGTTCTGTTGTTCCACCATTTGGTCTATTTGCATATTAGGGTTTTATAGATAGGTAGATAGATTCCCAGATTTATTCTCATGGAAGCCCAGATGTCTCTTAGGGGTGATGGCATGATGCAGTGAGGATCCCTGCCTCCTGTTGTCTTCCCTTTGCAAACTCTTCAAAAGACTCATGGTGTACCTCTTGCAATACCCCTTCCTCTGACCTCCCCCCCCCAAACACACATACCAGCAATAAAGCCTCACAATGACTTTCTCTTCTTTGCCTATCTGACTGGCTCACACCAGGTACTCCATCAATAAGTTAATGCATGCATGCATGAATGAATGCATGAATGAATGCATGAATGAATGAATGAATGAATGTTGGAAATAGGGGAGTAAATGAGGCAGGCATTACCCCTTCCCTCCCCAATGTGCAGTCTAGATGTTACCAGACAGTTACAATGAGACAGATGTTCCAGTAGTAGAAAAATAGCAGCCAGTGCAAGCCTGGAGAAAGGGCATCGGAAGGGAAGGCTTCCTGGAGAAAACGCTTCTGAACTAAAATCAAGTAGACAAGTGGAAGCCAGCCCACAGGGCCAGTGTGTTCACAGGGCCTGAAGATGAAAAAAAGCTTGCTGGGTCCTGAAAGCAGAAGAGACTTCGTAAGCTTGGCCACAGAGATGAAGATTTCCCACTCTTGACTTAAGTTTGTGTCTTTGGTTGGCCTCCAGATGATGGTGTACTTCTGGAAAGCAAAGAATCTTCTACAGCCACAGCTGACACTTCAGTATGTGCTCCCTGGTGTTGAACTTACTAGAAAAGGAGGCTCCTAGAACTTCTCTGGAGCTCATCTCATAGGTCCCTGGGCCGGGGTAGTACTACCCAGGAAAGGAGCTGCAGACCCCTATCTGTTGGTCCCTGAGACATGAAGTCCTAGGAAGCCATGCTCTGAAATATATTTTCATGCATTGTTCCAAAAGCAGGATTATGTCGGAGCATTTCACCTGCTAGGGGTATGCACACCCAGTGCCCTGGAGCTGGAGCTTTGGGTCTATAGTATGGACGGAACGCATAGCTTGTCTTAGCCTGCCTTTCCCATCCACGACCAGAGAAGGGCACAGCATCAGCAGTAGGGACGGGAGAGCAAGACTGGCCCTGTACTCTCTCGTTCTATCCCTGACACGGCAGGCCGTGTCGCCAGCAGACAGACTCAGCTTTTCTTGCTTCCCCAAAGTGGCCGTGGCCAACCACAAGCTCTCCCTCTCTCCTTCACACCCTTCGGGGCTTTCTGTTCATGTTCGCAAAATTAATTCCTGCAAATGACTCAGGGGAACAAGTCCTGGCCACTGACAAGTCAAAACTGATTGAGATCAGATATATATCTTTTGAGGCATGAAAGCAAATATTTTCTGGCTCTTTTGGAGCATTTCCAGTTGCAGGATTTTCCTGGAAATCCACACGTAAGCGCTACTTGTGTTCTAGAAAGCAATGCCATTCATTCTTAGGTTGACTCTGAAGTAGTCAGTGGAACCACCACTCCCTATCAGTCTGCTGGAGAAGACCACACTTAGGTCAAACTAATTCATATATTTCCAGTTCTAAAAAAGTCAGAGTTGATTTTCCCGGTGGTTGTGATGAGCACATTGGCCAGCAAATAAAAATCTGCAGATGAGGGAGACTTTCCCAGGAGTCATGAGAACTGAAGCAGAATAGAAGCCTTGGGCCACTTACAGATTGACTGGCACAATGACCGAGGTCTGATCTGCATGCAGAGTGCAGTTCCCCACAGGGGACTGGCACTTGCACCATGGCGGGACCTTCCATTCTAAGAGCACCTCTGTCCTTCATGAGTCCTTTCATGTAAGTATTTGCGGAATAGCTTCCCTGGCAAAGCTCATCTGGCCCCAGTCCTCGTCTAGTTTGGTTTCACGGTGTGCACTTCACCCGAATTGTAAGCACCCTGAAGTCAGGAACTACCCATTTCTCACCTCTCCTGTCAGGACAGCTTCCCAGGCTAATGTGTACCATTGCCTTGGGATGGGATGTTGGACCCCAAATCCAGCGTTGTCTTTCTCTAGGCTACTGTAAAAGGATGCAATTCTCCCCAGCCTTTCTCAGGAGACACCTGCACTGAGACTCTTGCAATTGGCTGTAATCAACTCCATGGCCACTGCCAGATAGACACTTGACAAGGGCCGTGCTTCCACCCAAGCGAGTCCTCGGAAATGAAAGCACAAACAGGCAGCTCTGCCGGGACCGGTAGCTGCCTGCTGTTAGTTGAGGAGGAAGGACTTTCATTAGTTATTGTCACCGAGCTGACACTGTGCCAACCCCCCACATCTGGAAACAGTTACAAAGAAAGAAGAGGCATGAAAGCCCGGGCCTCTTGACCCTGCAGTCTCCCTTTCTGCTGCTTTATTTATTAATTTACTGGCTTGGAGTGATCAACTCCGGTCCCCAGTGTAAGTTATAGGAGCCAACATTAAAAGGAGGCCACGACTGTCACAAAACTCTATGAAACAAGGCCAAGGTCTTATTTATGGGGTCTTGGATGAACTTTGTATCTAAACAAACATGTTTTTGAAGTGCATATTGTGTTGGACTTTAATCACCAAGCCAAGCCTTTATACACACTGCCTTGAGCCTCGCACCCCTCCCAACTTGGCAGCACTCTGCCACATCCCTCAGGGGGCTCCATAGGACTTGCACTTATTGGATTTGGACACACAGATATAGTCTGCCATTCACACATCACACACACATACACATGCACACACACTTGTTGCTCCCCATTTCCTCCTCTAAACTGTAAGCAACTAGAAAGTTTGGAAGGAGCCTGAACTGTGTTTGCATGGCACCAGAACATTGTGTCCTGAATCACTGATGAAATAGAGTGCGCAGGCCCCGGGTCCACTCCAGGGCTTACTGGTTTTGGAGTTTGGAAAGTGCCCACAGAATGAACTTGGGTCTATTTTTGAGAAGGACCATAAATCAAACCTTAGGATGTTTAGTAGATTTCCGTACAATGGAGGGAGGGAGATAGAGATTGATCCTAAATAGCATCATCAGAATGGCATTTTTCTTGGCCATTGAGAATGGATACACAGAGAGGAATTCTTCCATGCTCTTGTGTCTCGGGATCTGTATAAAGTACTAACAAGAACCAGAAACCCAGCTCTGTCTGTCTCCAGCTTCTGGTTTGATGAGTTGCAGTCTACCTTGCTGACTTGGCTTCCCTCTCAACCAGATGATGAATCACCTCTTCTGGGAAGAATTCCGACCCCCTGCCTCTCTCTTCCCCCCCGCCTCTTTATCCCTCTGCCTCCACTGTGTGGTTGGGTACTTCCCCTGGAGTTCCTCTTGCATAGAACCCTGTATGAGGCACTTATTTCATTGTATATGTGCCTGGTTCTCCCACCCCACTGTCTCCAGGCCAGAGAAGAACTGACTCATCTCCAGAACCACAGCCTGCAGCCCACCGCCAGGCTCAGCACATGAGTTCAGTGTTTGTATAGTCAGACCAGAACCACTCCCTAGAGCAAGCCAATTATCTAGTATTTTTTAAAATGATATAGAGCAAGCAATAGGATTAACTCAAACTCTAGTTCAACTGTAAGTTCAGAAATATGCTCATTAATATTATAGGCAAATCTTTTATACTGATCCCTTGGGTGGTTTTAATAATTTTGGTGTCCTGGGATGTTGTTGAATTAAATGTTAACTATGGTGACATGAGATTAGTTTGAGGAATTCTCATGTACAGATAACTAATGTTTGATCAGTAATTAAACAGGAATAAAGGAAAGGGTTTTGTGTGGTTTTTTTTTAATGTTCTTTGCCAAAATGTTGTCACATGTGGAGCTGTACCAAGCAAAAAACAAATTACCTTCCACTTATTATTTAGCATACAGTAGTCCCTTCCTTATCCACAGTCTCACTTTCTGCATTTTCCATTACCTCCCGTCAACCTCAGTCTGAAAATATTCAATGGAAAATTCCAGAAATAAATAATTATTTTAAAAATATTTTTATTAATTTCAGATAGGAAGGGAGAGGGAGAGAGAGAGGTGGAAACATCAATGATGAGAAAGAATCATTGATCGGCTGCCTCCTGCATGCCCCACACTGGGGATCAAGCCCACAACCTGGGCATATACCCAAACGGTGACCTCCTAGTTCATAGGTTGATGCTCAACCACAGAGCCACACCGACTGGGCCATAAATAAGTAATTCTTACGTTTTAAGTTTTGCACTGTTTTGAGCAGTGTTATGACATCTCGTGCCATCCTGTTTCATCCCACTGGATACGTCATGAATCACCATGACCAGCTTGTCCACAACGTCCACAATACCCACCAGTGGTCACTTAGCAGCCGTTTCATAGTGCCTGAGTTCAAGTCACCCTCATTTTACCTCATAAAGGCCCCAAAGCACCAGAACAGTGAGGCTGGCAATTAGGATATGCCAAAGAGAAGCCAGAAAGTGCTTTCATTATGTGAAAAGGTGAAAGTTTTCAACTTAATAGACATTTTATCATCTTGCATTATCATAAGAAGAGTGAGTACACTACAGTAAGATATTCTGAAAGTGAGAAAGATCACATTAACATATTATAGTATATAGTTATAATTGTTCTATTTTATTATTAGTTACTAGACTCCCAGTGCATGAAATTCATGCACAGATAGAGTCCCTAGGCCTGGCCAGTGATCAGGGCCAATCTGTGGGATGACCAGAAGGGTGATCAGGGGCCCCTGCTCTCACCCGCCTTGGCCTGGTGCGGTCTGCTTACCTGCTCCACTGTCCCACTCCGGTCCCACTCTCATTGGGGCAACATTGGCCCAGCAGCACCTCCACTGCCACTCACTGCCTTCCACTGCCAGTGCTGCGTCACCGACACCCACTGTGTTCCACACTACCCCCTGGTGGTCAGTGCACATCTAACTCCCAGTTGGTTAAACTCCTGCCCATGAGGACAATTTGCATATTAGCATTTTATTACACAGGATTGTTGTTAATCTCTTACTGTGCCTAATTTATAAGTTAAACTTTATTGTAGGTAGTTATAGGAAAAAGCAGCATATTCAGAGTTTGGTACTATCCATGGTTTCAGGCATCCACTGGGGGTCTTGGAACATATCCCTGGCGGATAAGAGGAACTACTACACTATTATGGGGCATTAAGAGAAACAGTGGTGGCTTAGTATATATTGGTCCAGCTCCAGTGTAAAATATTTCAGGAGAGAAAATGCTCCATCTTGCCAACCAAGAGTCACACAGAGGTCATGGTTGAGGTGCAGATGGCTGCAAAGAGGGGCTAGAAAATTAAGATGGTGAGTGGGGTCTTGCCAGTGCCTGCCTCAAGATATTTACTATACTAATCTCACATGGACAGAAACCATACATTCTCAACTGGAGCCTAGAGGACACGTTATGGTAAACTGGGGTGAAGCTAGAGAATGTTCCCTTTGGGCAGTCCAGGCCACAGGGAGACCCAAGGTCAGTGCTGCAGGCTCCCTCAGGTGTCTACCCAGACCCCAGGGAAAATCCAGTAAGTGTGCTTGCCAGAAATTTCAGAAGCAATTCCTCTCTTGCCCATACTAACTGTGTGACATTTAACTCTAATGCTAGAGGAGGCTACAAGGGGATGGTATGGAAGAGGCTGAAAGTCAGGGCTACCCGGGCAGCAGGGACACTTGGCTGGGAACCCCTACCTGAGCTTGGGAAGCATGGCTCCCTGGATTCACCAGCAGTTCACAGAGGGCACTCTTTTGTAGGCTGGGAGTGGCCCCCAGCTAAATAATTCCAGCTCATCCACTCAATGGAACACTGATTCATGGTGACAGAAAATAGTGCTTCAGGCAGCTCAGTTCCCTGAGTGTGTGTGTGGGGTGTGTGCAGGAGGGGAGTGGCTGGGGCCAGCACTTCTCTCACCCAGGCTGCCTCCTTCACAAGAAAGCCATGGGGACTTGTAGGGGGCTGCTCAATGAACACCTGGGCATGGGAGAGAAGGTTCCAGAGCTCTCAAAACACATGCAGTACACTGCTCAGGAAAAGAGACCATTCAGTGGAATGGGCAGTGCAGGTGCTGGAAGCCCAGCTGCCTTCGTGTAAGTGCTGATTCTTCTGTTTACCCGCTTCATCACCACTTGGGCCAATTCCTTCACCTCACCGGGCCTTGCCTCCTCAGCTGTACAATGGGGAAAATAGCAACACCCGACCCATAGGGTGATTTTAAGGATGAAATCACTTAAGGCCTGGAAAGTACTTAGGGTAGCCCCTGCCGTTGGTAAGCTATGGTTATTCTTTAAAAGGCTAATGTTCTGCCTGGACACATGCATGCACGCATCTGCTTTCCTCTTCTGACTGCTTTCCAGGTCATTCTCCAGTTCATAGCCTTTACCAGACACAGCCTCAACCAGTGACCTTCAGGGGCTCATCCCTGCTTTGCTGTCCTTAGAAGCAGCAATCCCAGCCCATTTATGTTCCTCCTCTTATCACAGCAAGTATCCCCTTCATGACCTGGTGAATAAGCAGGAGATCCCTGGATGGAAATAAGCTTCAGGAAGAAAATGCTCACTTAGAAAGGCTGGACAGAGGAGGAGGGTGGTGGTGGCTAACTGATGCTGAAAGGCGTGCCCTGGAGCCCTGTCCTCTTGGTTGTCCCAGGGCCTGACTGCTGGGTGGGGGCAAGTGTAGTGACTGGTCCAGGGAAGTCTGGGTAGGGATCACAGAGCCATTGCATGAGGGTTAATTTTGCCCTTTTCATTGCCAGGGTAAAGGCGCTGGAGGATGAGCATCTTCCACATGTCAAAAGCAGCAGGCAAAATTCTGTGGCTCTTGTCTTCTTATAGGCAATTAGATAGACATGAATAGAGCAAGGACGAAGGGCCAGGTACAGGTCACCAGGCGGAAGTCCTGGATGCCTAGCAAAGGCAAAACTGGAAAAACAAGAACCTCGTCCCCCGATTTCCTCCCCTAGCATATGATTACCTTTCCTCACTAAAGATAACATCTGGGTCTCGGCTGTATTTCAGCTCCAGGCCCAGAAAAGGAACAAAACCAGACAAGTGACACCATGGCTACCTCAGGACCAGCTACATTGACTAATGACCCCCTACCCTGGTGCCAATCAAGCAAAGGAGACATGACCCTGAAAGAACACACCTGGAAAGCTGACAGATATCCTATTGAGACCCTCCCCTGAGATCTCCCCTAAGATTCCCACCTGCAAGAGTGAGATCAATACCCTCAACACAAAGGACCTAGCACGCTCTCTGCAGAGAGCACACATGAGCCATTGGCTTTCCCCTCTACTTCCACCACATACATGCATCCCCTAAAGCAGCAGTTCTCAACCTGTGGGTCGCGATGAGCCTAAGACCATCGGAAAACACCGATATTTACATTACAATTCTTAACAGTAGCAAAATTACAGTTATGAAGTAGCAATGAAAATAATTTTATGGTTGGGGGTCACCACAACATGAGGAACTGTATTAAAGGGTTGCGGCATTAGAAAGGTTGAGAACCACTGCCCTAAAGAGATGCCATGAGATTTGCAACCAGGGTAGCAGTCAGCAGTGACAGCCTGTCCAAGGCTAACCCCCTGAACTTGTCTCCAAGGCCGCCTTTTTTCTGACTTCCCAGTGAGCTAAGGCAGCCCAGTCTACACTCTCCTGTTGCTTCTTCTATGCTAAGCCCACCCTTGTTTTGCTGTCCTAAGTGTGTTTTGTTGCAGCCAATACATTCGTGCTTGCTTTGCGGTACTTTGTCTCTTGATTGAAATCTTTCCTTCAAGAAGACAAGTCTTGCTAATAACAATCGCTCAAGCTCTTCAGCCAGCACAAATTGCCTTCTATTCCATGGATTCAAATGTCTAGGGGGATTTGGGGTGAGGCAGGGCGTTATTAGCATAAGAGCACTTCTTAGGCACATTTAACATGGCTCTTAGAATGGCTGCTGTCACTCAGAAAGTTAGCTTCAGCCTCTCATCCCTTTTCTGCTCTCTGTGCCAGCACAGCCCTGTAGCTGAGGAAGTGGGGGCTTTCTTTTCCCATAGCATGAGGGACAGTCAGAGAATCAGGAAGTGGTGTTGGGAGTACCCAGCTCCGGAGGAGCCGGCTTCTTCCTGCTGGGACTGAACGCCCAGCCAGGGAAGCTAGGAGAGCATCCAGGGCCAGCGTTCCTTAAGACACTGCAGAGTCTCTGCCTGACCTAGCGGGGCCACAGGCCAATCCAAGGTGTGTGGTGGAGCAGCAACCTAAAGCAGTGTATCACTGCCTACCTGGGACCGATCCATTGGAACAGGTGGGAATTGGACCAGAAGAGATTTAGGCCAGACCTTTCCAAATACAGCCAGCCAGTCAATTAATGAATGCCTGCATGTTAACTGGGCTCCTGCTGAGTTATCAAGGGGGTTATAAAAGAAGCACAGGTGAAAACTATGATGACAGACCCCAGGGCTAAAGGCTGGAAGTGTCAGACATCGAAAAGGAGAGCCTTCCATGGAAAGCTATGGAAGGGAGACCAGTAAAAAAAATCAGCAGCCCAGAAGGATTAAGGAACTTACCCGAGGACACACAGTATCTGAGTAACAAAACTAGTCTTGAAGGGAGAGTGTTATACATGTAAGTAGAGACAAGGAGGCATCTCTGCGCAGGGAAAGCAGAGGTGGGGCTGTGTGGGCTGGTAAGAGGCACAGTCCTGCAGGAGCCAGGGCTGACACTGGATCAAAGGGAGCGGTTCTTGGAGGACTTGGAGGCCAGCTACACTAGAACAATACATAGGAAGTAACTTGTGATAATAGGGGTTATAGATAGATAATTTTTATCTTCTTATCTAAACTTTTCTTGTGTTTTCCAAGCTTTAAATAATATGTGTGTATTATTCCTTTTTGTAACTAGTGAGAAAAAGTTGGTTATTAAGTCCAAACAGGCAGAGAAGTCTGGATTTTCTCTGATAAATAACAGAAGCCATTGGGAATGTCCTAGGAGAGCACTGTTTTGGTAGAAGCCATGTTTGCGGAAGATAAGACAGGCAGTGTGGGGAAAGATGGATGGCTGGGGTGAGGGTGGGGGTGGGAGGTGATGTCAAGGAGACTGGCTGGGGGCTGAGAGGGGAAGTAGTAGGAGATAGGAAGGGAGAACTATCTAGGAAAGATTTGGAAAGGGCACTACCGGGTCTTGGTGACTGATTGCAGAGGGTGGGGTGGAAGGGGAGAGGGGCAAAACTGGCTGCACTGGTTTCCAACCTTGGGTGGTGCCACTGATGAGAATAAAGAATCAGGGGAGAGCTGAACAAATGAGTCCTGGGGATTACTGGACTTCAGAATGCCTTGCCCCTGGGTGATGTCTCTTCCTCAGAGGCCTTTGCAAGAAAACTTGATGGAAGCAGAGGCTTCTCAAACCACCAATCATCTGCTACGTTCCCTACTGTGGGCATCACTCCACAAAAGTATTTGAGATCAGGTGATTGAAGCAACCTCAAAATCACCTCTGGATTCTTCTCTTTCAAGATATTTTATCTGAGCCAAATCAATGGAACTCTCCTGTGAAGGGTCATTGTCCCTGGGAAATAAATTTGGGTTCTAACCAACAAGTAGCAGCATCTGGCAAGCCCTGATTATGAAAGACAGCATTTGGAGAAGTTGTGAAAACAGCAAGTCATTAAGGAGAGTAAAAAATGGTGACTTACTGCCATGTTAAGAGCGGTGACAGCTGCCTTGTCCTCGTCAGTAGTGGAGCCTGAAGATGCAGGATTTAGGTTCTTGCTGTTACAAACCTGTGGGTCACCCAGGCCCCCTTTGCAGTCTTTGAAAGGGGAGGAGAATTGAAGAGGACGAGACTGAACACAATTTCCTTCTCCCATTCATTGTGTGGAAGGTAGTGAATGCCCAGTGACGGGGTGGGTGAGCAGAGACGTGGTCATTTCACTGGCACACATTTTCAGATGTAGTTAAATCTTTTTTTTGTCAATGGTTTATGGTATTTCTTGAAAAGTTTTACATGAATCCTAGTCAGAACTCCTCTGAGCTTTAGCTAGAGGCCTGTGCTCTCAACCTTGGACGTGCACACAACTGACCTGGTGATCTTGTTAACATGTAGAGTCTGATGCAGTGCCTGGGGTTTGGGGTGGGAGTTGGAGGTGCCAAAGCTGCTTTTCCGCAGATCATATTTTGAGTGGCGAGTCCTTGGAAAACCAAATCTGAATTCCCTACGTGGCACTACAGTAACCTCCTAATTTTAATAAGCGGGGATGTTTCTTGCATTTATTTGTTAGGTGGATAAATAATTGCTGTGTGGGAAGTACTGCTCTAAGTGCTGTGTGTTGTACAAAGAATGGAACATGCCGAGGCCAGTTTGGCTCAGCGGATAGAGCGTCGGCCTGGGGACGGAGGGATCCTGGTTGCGGGCACATCCCCAGTAGGGGATATGCAGGAGGCAGCTGATCGATGTCTCTCTCTCATCGATGTTTCTAACTCCCTAACCCTCTCCCTTCCTCTCTGTAAAAAATCAATAAAATATATTAAAAAAAAAAAAAAGAATGGAACATTTCCCCCAAATTTGATTCATGTGCCTAAACCAACCCTTCTTTCTTCCTAGCAAGTCTTAGGGAACTGGATTTAAGAGCTTCCTGATTCACTACAGGCAGCAAGTTAGGAAGGCCGAGTGCCCTCTGGGAATTATTTTGACTATGTAATCCTTCTAACTGATGCACAACATCACCAGGTTGACAGAAAGAAGGCACAGAGTCAGCCAGGCTGCAAATGCCAGCTCTCCCCCTGACAGACCCAGACCAGTGTCTTTCTTAGCGTCCTCTGTGAGGAACTTGTTGGAGTTGCTAATTCATCTTGATGTCTAAGGCCTGTTGTCAAGCTCCACTTATTTAAAAAACAAACAAACAAACAACAACAACAACAAAAAACCACACCTAACTGTGTTTGGTGACCTTGAATGAGCCACAGAATGTGAAAGTAGTAATTTTTATCAAGTGCCAGAAAAAAAGTCTAGTAATTATTGTTCCAAACAAGTCTCTCTTTCTCTTCAGTTGGTTTAAAATGGAAAGAAAAAGAAAATCCTTCCCGAATGAAAGGTCTTATAGAGAGCTGTGCTCAGCCTGGTTGGCTCCAGTCACCTGGGAATGGAGGACCCTGCTCCTTCCTCCAGCTGCATCTTCCTCCCACACAATAAAAGCACCCCAAAGCCCTGGCTAGTGGCTCCGTGGTTGGAGTGTTGTCCAGTACACCAAAAGGTTGTGGGTTCATTCCCCTTTCCGGGGTGCAAACAGGAGGCAACCGATCAATGTTTCTCTCTCCTTTCTTCTCTCTCTAAAATAAATAAAAATATATCCTTGGGTGAGGATTTAAAACAATAACAATACCCCACAGGAGTAATCTCGGGTGGGAGAACATGTTTACATTCACAGGGATCTGCATTTTATGGTTTTGGAGATAGGGTCGTGTTGGGGCATGGAGGTGGAACTTTTTTTTTTTTTTTTACATCTAAACAGTACATGAAGTATTACTGTAGTCCGTTTTCTGAGCTCATGGAAAAACTCAAGTCATGGAATGTTAACTTTACAGATGAGTGAAGTTTTACAGCAAGATTGCCTGACTTGCCCCAAAGCCTATAAATAATGCCAGAGGAAGAGCTGGATGGGGAAGGGCTCCCAGGCCTTACACACAAAGGGCATCTTCCTAAAGCTGGAACACAGCCAGGGCTCCATCTAGGGGAACTTCTAGACCTGGTTTGCATATTTGTGAGCCTTCCCAGTGTTCTGTGTCTCATGTTGGAACAGGAAAATGTTTTGCTTTCAATCAATTAAATGATGCTTTTCAGGTAATTCTTTCCATAATTGCTAAATTACCATATCTTTTCAGTGACCTCTATTCTGTAAAACAATTACTGGAGAGAGGTAACAACTCACATTCACTAGCCACTTTACTGGAATTTTATCATGTAATGTATCCTAGAGTCCTTTGAGGTAGGTTTTATTATCATCTCCATGAGGTAAGTAGCAGCTGAGGCTCAGAGGTGTTGAGCAACTTGCTGAAGGCCACACAGCTTGTAAGTAGCAGGAATGGGATTTCAACTCTGAATGCCTGCCTCCAGAGCAGTGGTTCTCAACCTTCCTAAGGCCTCGACCCTTGCATACAGTTCCTCATGTGGTGGTGACCCCCAACCATGAAATTTTGCTACTGTTATGCATCGTGATGTAAATATCTGCATTTTCCAATGGTCTTAGGCGACCCCTGTGAAAGGGTCATTCGACCCCCAAAGGGGTCGCGACCCACAGGTTGAGAACCACTGCTCCAGAGCCTTCACTCAATAGCTTTGTTATATCAATGCCTTGCTCAGATGAGGCTGGACCTCAGCTCACAAGCTGCATATGGCTCTCGAGCTGCCGTTTGCCAACCATTGCCCTAAATGATCAAGCAAAGTTGCAAAAGACTACGTCCTCTTCTCTCGGTGCATTTCCTTCTCTGAAACTTCTTATCATTTCTCACCCTGCCCTTTGGGTCAGGACCACCCCAGTTTTATCAAGGGGCTGTTTTATAGCAGCTCAGACTTGGATGCCAATCCAAGGAAGCTGCTGTGCACTCAGAACTCAACCCAGCCAATGCAGCCTTCTCAACTCCTGATCTGAGGGTTCATCCATATCAGCCTACTGAGTAGGGTCATTGCCAAAAACATCTCTCTCTTTGTATGATTACGGACTGAGCAAAACTCAGCAGATAGGATTTGTTAATGTAGAAGTCATCAGACTAGTGCTTCCCATCCTGTACTCTAGATTTTCTCCTTGAGGCTCCAGGGGGAAAAAAAAAGAAAAGAAAAGAAACGGATAATAACATCACAATGAAGAAAAGGATCTTAGATAAAGTGGACCTAAGTCCCCGGAGCCCAAACCTAGACCTAATGCAGCAGAAGAGGCATTCTCCTCTCTCAGAGAGTGGTTTTCAGGAAAGTCCTGGAATTCCAGACGCAAGTCCTCACCAGCCAGCAGAATGAGTCCTATCTGGACAGAGAGACAGACAAAAGGAACATTTTACCCAATGTGGAGAGGGGACAGCACTGGGACTGCCTCCTGCAGGCAGAGGGGAAGACAGGGAGGACACCAGAGAAAGATTTGGCTCTCTCCAGGGTCAAAACCACCCCAGAACACCTAGTCTTCAATACAGACAATGAAGCCTGGAATTGGAATGTTCCAGGAAACTTTCTGTAGCCTGTGGTCTTTGGATTCCCAAGTACCAACCATAGCCTAGGAGCCACTCAGTGAGAGGGTCCAGCTGGAACTCTCTGACCCACCTGGCGATGATGGTGGCTCTATGACATTCTCCTCTCCTTGTGGCCACTCTGGATCTCCCAGAACCTCTGTCCCTTCAGGGTTCCCTCTCTGTTTTCCCTCAACTTCTCCTTATGGATGCTCCTGGGGCTCTGACCTGCCATCTCCTCCTCTTCCTCATGTCCTTTCTCCTCATTTCCAGTACATGCTCTTAAGGGAGTTTGTCCAGTCCATGGCTTTAGCTACCACCTGCTAGTGTGGTGACTCAATATGCATCTCCAGTCCTCATACCTCCCCTAAACTCCAGACCTTTGAAGGTAGCTTCCTCCTGGACTGACCTCCTGGAAATGCAGGGTGACATTGAGCATGATGTGAACACACCTGCAGTCATGCCTCCCACTCAGCAGGTAGCCCAATGTGGACCTTCATCAGTGTTCAACATGCACCCAGTCTTCATAGGCTGTATCTAACTCACCCTTCTCCCTTACCCTCCATGCACACAAGGTTTCCAAGTCTAACCAACCCTACCACTGAACTCTCCCTGGAAACTGTTCCCTCCTCTCCACTCCTTCCACCATCCCTCAAGTTAGGCCTTCCGTGGCTTTTACTCCCTCAGTATCCTGTCCCTCCCATCAGACCCCACACTCCCCTCCTGCTCCCCCCACCACACACACACACTCTGATTACCCCTCTCTTTTTCCCATGGTTTTGTCCAATTCCTTTACCTCAGCCAACTCCTTTCCCTCAGCATCTTAACATGCCCAAGCCTCTGTTGGTTCTGTCTTCCCCTACTTCCCACCCTGGCTCTCCCCTTCCCTTCTCAGACTGACATCTTAAAAGACTCATCTATGCTCTACACTTGCTGTCTCTACATGGCCCCATTATCTGGTTTCTGCCCACCTGCTCTCCCAGTGCCTCTTATCTGAGGCACAGCAGATGCTCTTTGGATAGACTTGTGTGCAGCATTGCTACTAACTGCTCCCTTCTCTGGGTCTCCACACTCCCCATTTCCTCCTGCTCTGCTGTCAGCACTCCTTCACCTTCTCCATGGCTGCTCGCTGCCACATCTCCTCTCTGTCATCACTCACCTCTTGCTCCGCAGGCCCACCCCAAAGAATGTATCCACTCCCACAGTATCAGCTTCTTAGAGGCCACAGACACTCCCCCATCCGATTCTTCACTCCAGATCTCTAGCTGGAGCTACAGATCCTTATATATATTCAGCTGCCCATGGGACACTCCACCTGGGTGAATCACAAGCACCTCAAACTCAGCATGTCCAAACCACTTACCCTCTCCTGACAGACCGCACCCCTTTCTATGTTCCTTAGTAAAAATGGTACCACCACTTACCAAGATGTCCATGCCAATAGCAGCTTAGGCATCCTTGATTCCTCCTTCTCCTCCATACCCTTTGTGCAGCCTCCACGTTCTGCTGAGTTTGTTACCCTAGAGACCCCTCAGGCTTGTCCCTTCTCTTCATGTCCACCTCCATTACCATAGGTCAAACTCTCACATGGTCCCTTCCTAGACACTGGCCTTCCTGCCTCCAGTCTTGCCTTATTTTATGTTAGCTGATTCTCTTGTGACCTGCTGCTGACACTGATGGTGTCTCTTGCCTGCTTCTCCATCACCTGCAGGACTCTGGGCTTGGGTCTAGGCCCTGCAACATGATTTCCCTCTTCCCTTGATTCTACCACCCCTGCTTTAGCCAACCCCACGACTTGAGTTCCCTGAATGCACGCCTCATTTTGCTTGGCAAGCTCCTAACCCTGCAGGCCTAAGCACAGGTGTCAAGGCCTGGGGCCTCCTCTAGGTTCCCAAGGCCCACGCTGCCCCTCTCCAGGGCACATGGTTGGGTGTTCTGCAGAACTCCAGACTGTGGGCTTTTTCAGAAAGAGCGTGGAGCCCTCCACTCACCCCTCCTTGTCTCCCCCAGGCTAGCAGAGCCAGGTGACTGCCAGGTGGGTGGGTGATTAATCAGTGCTTGGGTGAATCCTCGCTCCCTGTGACTATTTGTTTACTTGCTCTGCGCTCCTCCAGGGCAGAGATCTTTGCAGCATCCGTCTGGCCACCATGCGCACAGATATTGATTGAAGGAGAGAATGACTACACCAAGGTGTCGTACCCCACCCTTCTCTAGGGCGTCCAAGACCAGCATATAGTCTAGCAAAACCTGCCCCACATTTTCTGGGCTCCTTTCCTTATCTTTCAGTTAGCAAGCCTGGGACGCAGAGTCAAGTCTGCTGGGGTGGAGTATTGTGGGGCTCAGTATCACCTCTCTCCCCACTTGGGGCAATGTTTTGTAGCCTCAAGACCTTGAAGACTCTTTTCGGTCAGGTCCTGCGGGCTCCAGGAGGGAGGGAGGTGGGTGGAGAGCCTAGGGCACAGCTACCCCTCACTCCAGCCTCTCCTTTCCCAGGACCTGTAGCCCTGGTGCCAGTTAGCAGGTTGTGTGTGTGTGGGGGGGGGGGGGGGGGGGGAGGGGAAAAAGGAGGGGCGGGGGGGCGGGCTGGACGCCCAGGAGAGCGAACGGAACCTCACAGCCCTGGCCCGAGGGCAGGGGGCGGGGCGGGGAGGCACCGGGGTTCCCGACTCCACCCACCGCCCGGCCTCCCGCCCCTCACTGCCCGCTTATTAGCTGGTCCCCGGCGGAGGCGCTCTCACCGCCCGGCCAGCAAGCACTCCTCCGTCCTCTCGCTCCATGGCGCTCATCCTGCGGCTGCTGCCCCTCGCCCTGGCGCTGGCCCTGGGTCCCGCCGCCACGCAGGCGGGCCCTGCCAGGTCGCCCTACCAACTGGTGCTCCAGCACAGCCGGCTCCGGGGCCGGCAGCATGGGTAAGCCGGCCGCCCGCCGGGGTGGCAGGGACGGGCTGGGGACGCGGGACAAAGCCCTTAGCGTGGGGCGCTCCCTCTGAGGCACCAGCCCTGCGTGAAGTGGGGAGAGGGAGGGCGGTGGAGGAAAAGCCCAGCAGAGGAAGGGGTTGGTGTGGGTTGGTGTGGGTGGGGAGTGGACCAGCGACCCCAGACTCAGGCAAGAGCATGAGACTCCCAACCGTGGCTTTTAGCTTCTGCTCCCAGCAAACAGGAGGAAAGTGGGAAGTTGGCCAGGGCAAAGCGTGTACCCAACAGTACGCATAGTCCCTCGCGACCAGTCAGGTCCTTGGCCAGCACCTCCACAGGTGACACTGGGGCCACACAGGCTGGCAGCATCCACGTCCCCTAGGTTCCTGCTCACCTGGCTGGGTCCTGTGCCCACCACCTGGCATCTGACAGCGCTTTCTGGGCACAGACCGGGCAGTAAAGGCAGTGTGGCATCTCCTCCCCTGCCGGATGAGCAGGAGAATTCCATGGCCTCATACACGTTGTACAAATGGGGAAACTGAGTCCAGAGGTGAGACACCACTTTCCCATGATCCTGCAGTGAAACCTCCCCAAAGGTGTTGACAAGAGTTCCACCAAGAACCATTGAAATCTCTCTTTAAATTACAGCTAAGTTTGCAAAAGAGGATTGAAATCTCTCTTTAAATAATAGCTAAGTTTGCAAATCTGGAACCTTGTCATTGGCAGATATTCCTTAGGACAGTGGTTCTCAACCTTCCTAATGCCGCGACCCTTTAATACATTTCCTTATGTTGTGGTGACCCCCGACCATAAAATTATTTTCGTTGCTATTACATAACTGTCATTTTGCTACTGTTATGAATTGTAATGTAAATATCTGTGTTTTCCGGTGGTCATAGGCTCTACTATTAGCAGGGTCGCCTAAGACCATGAGAAAACACAGATACTCACATTCCCACTCATTAACAGTAGCAAAATGACAGTTATGAAATAGCAACGAAAATAATTTTATGGTCGGGGGTCACCACAACATGAAGAACTGCATTAAAGGGTCGCGGCATTAGGAAGGTCGAGAACCACTGACTTAGGGGCATAGCTGCATAAGAAGACACTGTTTTAAGAAGGCAAACTCAGGCAGAGGATCTGACCTGGTACAGACTTTCGCAAACCCAGGCAGAGGGGAGCAGTATTTCTACTAGGTGGGCAATATTCCCAAACGAGGCCATCCACCTCACACATAGGGGGCTTTGCTGCACTTTCCAGCCTGCCTGGTTGCACCAACTCCCTTTTCACAGCTAGGTAAAATATGTGTGGATAGAGTCGTCGTGTAGTGTAGCGGCCCATATGGCTCTGGTACAGACATTCGCACCCAGGTAGTGACCAGACCACCATGCTAAGTGACGAGGGGATCTGTAGTCAGACCAAAACTCACCGCTGGGGGTGATTAGAATTGGCTTTCTAGGACTTTGCAAAGCCTTGGCTCCCACCCAGGACTGCTCTGGGCTGGGTGTCATTTCCTTGTTACCTCTGTCTGTGGCCTTAGGCAGTGACTTGGCCTTTCAGGCACCCAGGGATGCAGGGAGGGAGGCTGCTGGGAGTGAGTCTGGCCTCTCTGCTGAGTGAAATCCAGCCAGGCCATGCCACAGACTCAATACCCTCGCAGAAAGAGGAGAGCACCAGGGTGGCCCAGGGTCTTTCGAGAAGAGGCAGAAGCACCTTAGACGTAGGCTGGCACAAAAGGATGAGGGGACAGGTCAGAAAGATGAGGGGGACGTAAGCCATAAAAGTCAAAATGTGAGCAACTGGCATTTTCATTGTCTCTGCCCGGCTCACCTTTGTCCCTCTGCCTTTCTTGCAAATGAAGGGTGCTATAGTATCTGCCTGGGAGATATGTGTTCCTCTGTGACTTAGCCACTAAGGAGAAGACCCCTATAATATACCCTGTGGCACTGTCCCCTAGAATGGTGTCTGTGCACGCCACAGTGAAACTTCCCCAAAGGTGTTGATAGAGTCCCACCAAGAACCATCCATCTAGCAAGCCTCCTTCCCCTCAGAGGACAGACGAGACATTAACCAGCCAGAGAACAGGGTATTTTTTAATGCAAGTGCTCTTCATTATGAATTTCAGATATTAGATGAACTAATATCTTACCTCTTAACCTCCCCACCCCTAATACCCCTGCAAGCTAATCCTTGGTGTTTTGTTGTTGTTGGTAGTGGTGGTGGTTAATCCTCATCCAGGATTTTTTTTTTCCCATTGATTTTTAGAGAGAGTAGACGGGAGGGAAAGGAAGAGAGAGAGAGAGAGAGAGGGAGAGAGAGAGAGAGAGGCACATTGATTGATCAGATTGCCTCCTGCATATGCCATGATGGGGATTGTGCCCTGACTGGGAATTGTACTGCCACCTTTCAGTGTATGGGACCATACTCCAACTAACTAAGCCACCCAGCCAGGGCCAGGCTAATTCTCTTGATTAGCCTCTTGCCGTGCAGTTGGAAAGGCCTGTAGGGATCTGTGATGGGCAGAATGGTCTAAGAAGGCACATGAACACCCCCTCCTCCAGCAGAGCCTTGATGCACAGGCAGGTACTCTGACAAAATGGTTGCAGGCGCCATTGCCTTTACTCTGACCTAACTGTCCCTGAAAATACCACAGGGCTGCCTGCCTGGCCCATGGGCGAGGCACCCTGTGTGAAATGGATAACTTTTATTCAAAGTGAAAACTGGAGAAAAGGGAAGAAAAATCTCTTTGCTATCTTAAGGAACTACAGTGTGCTCCAAGATGTGAAAGAAAAAATAATGAGGGTGCCTTGCTGGTGTACTGCCCTGAATTACTCACCACCAGAATTACACCTACTGTTCCCATTTTACAGATGGAGAGACTGCAACTTAGTGAGATGGAATAACTTAGTCCAAACACAGAAAGCTTGTGGGGGGAGTAGTGAGTATGGTGTGGTCTCTTTAGCTGTATCTGTGTTGCTTTAGGGAAGAAAAAATTACTGAAAGAGAAGTGAAAATGCAGTCGTACTTCCAAATATCACCAACCAAAACGAGACTGAATTTCCTGAAGCACTGGATTTCAAGTCCAAGTTCTGCTGTGCTTGAGGCTTAAGGTCCAGAAGTGGCTTGCCCATTTCAGTTAAACTTTAGCATCAATTCTCTATGTGCACAGCCCACCCCTCTCACCCTGATGTGGGGGGAAGATGGAGTCACAGCAAACCCCAGCCTCTGCTCCTGTCTCAAAAGGCAGCAGCAGTGGTGGAAACTCACTCAGAGGAATGTTAGAGCCACATCCACAGGAGACTCAGTGAAGATTTGCCAAACGCCTACGGAAAGTTGTAGGGAATTCGACAGTAATTGTTTCCTGCTTGGTCAGATAGAAGAACTTCTGAGCTCATACACCTAGGGCTGGAGTGTGGCCAGCAGGGACTCTCCAGGGGTTATTTGGGGACTGCTGTAACCTGTAAGTTCCAGACAGCAAGAAGAAGCGAGGTGGCTTCTTGTTAAAATGATCTGGGGGCTGTGGGCATTTGGCCAAAACAGCTAGGCCTAAGGGGACGTGAGCTCTCCTTCCTGCAAGCCTGTGGTTTTCTCGCCAGCCTTATCTTCTCTGCCCTCGGGTTCTTACATTCAATCAGTAATATTTCCTGTATTGGCTTACTAATCTTTGCTTTCTGAACCACCACAACCTGGACAAGAGGTGACAGTCACCTGGGTGGCCCAATAACTGGCAGTGAGTTATTTGAGAACTGACCATGTTCTCATCAATGCCTTCCTAAAAAATACCATGCATGTCCAATGATACCCATTGGTTGCATTTTAAAGTAACAGAGGAAATGATATGAAAGAATGCTACCTGACCTTCTGTGGGCACAGAGGTTGTGGGAAAGCCCGCAGCCTCTTGGCTGTGATTCAGTCAGGTGAACTGCTTGCCTGCAGCTCAGGGAGACCCTCCTCCCCGTGGTCACCACATCTACCTCTTTGCCCAGGAGCCTAATGAAGGCCCTGCTACCTACCACACGGCCTGCGCATGGTTTGGGTCAGGACTTGAGGTGCCAGAATAAAATACACAAAACCAGAACCCCCATCGCTCTGGGCACATGACTTCTCCTCAGAGTTTCCAAGGATCCTTCTGAACTGGGTGGCCCTGGGAGCAGTACAGTCCTACTTGGTTCTTGGATGTTTCCTATCTCGAACAATTCTGTTTTCCACCAACGTGTTCACAGACAAAAAAATGCTTCTGTTGTCAACCAAAGCTTCAGTTTTCCACCTGACAGCCCTTTCATGTGGAGACCTCAGCATGACAAAAAGTGTCTCTCAGCCAACAAAGGAGAGGATGATTTTGTTGCTAGTGAAATGGGTGATTAGCACAATTTTAAAAAGAGAAAGAGGCCATCAAGAGTGCTAATGTGCTAAGGGTATGAAAGTGCTCACAAAACAACAAACACAGGCAATTGAAGAGGTAGAAAAACTTGTTGCTTGGATAAATGAAAATCAGTTATAGCATTTCTGAGGCAGAAAAATTCCTTTAAGACTAGTAGGGGATGGTTCAATAAATTAAACAGTACATTAGACCTGTATATAAGAAGGTTAAAACAGGAAGTCATTTGAAGGTCTGGAACGGATTAATTCAATTTTCATTATTTCTGATGGGGAAAAATGATTCCGTTTTCGAACAAATCGCTTCACAAACAGCCTTCCAGAACAAATTAGATTCCAGAAACAAGGTTCCGCTATATTTTCATTCTGTTCACTCAAGTTCATTCCAAGCTGCTCTTTCACCCTGGCGTGATGCTAGGCTCCATCTAGAACATGAAAGAAAGAATGAGGCAGAGCTCCTGCCCTGAAGGCTCTTTGAAGGTAGTTGAAGAGAGGAGACATACAACATGCTGCTCAGTTATAGAAGTCTGCTTGGTGCCCAGGGTCAAACAAGGACTGTATCTTCTCCACATCTAGAATGTTCCAGGTCAGAGTTAGAAGAAGAGTGAAGAAGGCATTTGGGGGGAAGTGAGACTGGAGCTGGGGCCGAAGTATGAATGACAGAGTTCAGTGGAAGAGCATCTCTTGCCAAGGTCCTGGCAGCAGCCAGCTTGCCCTCTAGTTTCTAGGGTGGCACTTGGCTAGGTTGTGTTGGGGAACCAGGCAGCTGGCCTAGGGACGCAGAGGATGTGTGTGGAGCTGCCTGGGAGGTGCTGGGACCCCGACCAGGGCCGCCTGTGCACTGGGATGACAGGTGAGAGCACAGAGCAGTGTGGGTGGAGATGCAGAGAAAGGCTGGGGGCTTCTCAGGAAGTTGCTTTATTTACTTAGCAAAGCCACAGCTTTTACTTAGCTAGTTGGTAACATACATTTAAGATGCTTTTACTTCCATGTACCCAATGTCCATGTCAAAGAAAGATACTTACACGAGGAGGTTATGTCCATGTGTAATTTACTTTGGCAATTTTTATTTGGAGGGAAACTTCTAGGAAGCTGACGGAAATATAGGTCAGGAGGATCAACGTCTGCTGCAAGCCCCCATCTGGTACCAAGACTGAAATCACTGTATCTTCTCCACATCTAGAATGTTCAAATGAGCCAGAAAGGCCCACGGGGTGGGAAGGACATGGAGGTGGGCTGGACATGCTGACGGTCTTGCTAATGCTGCTGCTGCTTTCTTTGCAGACCCAACGTGTGTGCAGTGCAGAAGCTCATCGGCACCAACAAAAAGTACTTCACCAACTGCAAGCAGTGGTACCAGAGGAAAATCTGTGGCAAATCAACGTGAGTATCTGTAACCTCCAAAGACCACCCGCCTCCAAGGAGGCTGGGCTTCATGTCCACCAGCTGCAGGTCCCCTCAGAGTTGTGACAGCCTTCTGAAAGGTCATGCTGTCTAGGGAGCCAGGAAGATGCGTGTGCAAACATGTCAGGGAACCGTGTGCTTGGGAGTGGCGGTTTTAGTAAGCTGGCCAGTTTTGTTTCGCATTTTTAAGGCTCCTGACAAGACTAGGATGCATTTTTCAGGGCTGATCTGAGATTACAAGAAGCATGTACATGTGTGCGTGTGAGTTTTTTAATCTTCACTACGTGATACAAATATTATCGTTATGGAGATGCCACCAGCCTGTGGTGGATTTATGTACCACTCCTGCTCTGAGATATGCACCCCAGAAAGACTTAAAGCGCCTAGAAATATGCACTTTGAGTCAGCATAGCATCTTAAGAATATAGGCTCAGACTACCTAATTCAAACCCTGGCTTTGCCGTTTCCCTGGGCAAGTTGCTTTACCTTGGAGCCCTCAGTTATCTCCTCTGTGAAATGGAAATATCAATAGGAAAACCTTATAAGATTACAGGAGGATTGAATGAAATAATGCACGTGATAGGCTACCTACTATTCTTATTACCCCTAGAAGTTGCAAATCTAGGCCACACAAACGGAAGTGAGAGTGCCAGTGGGGTGTGGACCGATGTGGTTGATATGGTTACCGCGGGGCTTGTTGGTGCCTCTGTCAGCATGCAGGGAGGCGCATGCACTCAGCCACCTGCTGCCTGGTGGGAACGGCGCAGTGTGCGTGTTCTAACAGAATTTCATGGAAACCTAATCTGTGTTGGCGCCGAACTGTCAACAGAACTCAAAGCTGGCTCTCTCCTGCAGACAGGAAGATGTGCTGGGTGAAACCTTCTGAGCCACTTGGGAGGGCCTGACCCTCCTCTTGTCTCATAAGAGAAGGATTATGAGACTCTAAGCTGCTATCTTGAACACCTTCCCATGTTGGTTTTTTTGTTTGTTTGTTTGTTTTTAAGTATTGTTTGTGACATTGCTTTTGAGCAGATATCTCTTCTGGTTTCATAACCAACTGAAGAGAGGGAAAATGCTCTTCCTTTAAAATGGAAATGAATATCCCAACTGTGATCCTTATTATGTTAATCCATCCTAGTATGAATCAAGGGTGTTAGGGACCACGGCAGAGCTGGGGAGAAGCCAGCAGCCCCCTGGGAGCCTGACAAGAGCAGGTCCAGGATAGCAGGCTCCCACCTGACCAAGACCAGCTTCAAAGTTGAGGGTTGAGTGAGCTAAGAGGACACTCCTTCGGGGTTCAGTGAACACACACCCAGGGATAATTCTTCTGCTATGGACAAAAGAGATTATGCAAATTATAAACCACACATCCTTTCATGGTGCTCAAGTTTAAAAAAAGGAAAGAAAGAAAACCTTTAGTACTCTGATTTTTCCCATGTGCATACTTATCTGCTTAAATAAACAATTAATTACTCAACACCAAGCCAAGCCCCATATAATTACTTCTTGGAAGGTGACCAGAGCATCTGTACCAAGCACACATCTCCTCTGCATGTCAGAGGCTGAGCTTCAAAGAGCTCTGCCTTTCTGTCAATACCAGCTTCCCTAGAAATGGAAATGTGATGTCAGGCTGGCAGCAGGGGGGCAAAGGCCCTGGTATTTGAGGTGGCCCTGTGTTGAGGCATTTGCCTGAATAGTGAACAGCAGACTGATACTGTTCCCCAGCAGTTCCCAGGCTGACGCTGCTGTTGATGGTGAACCGCCTTGGCTTACTGGCCCTTGTACCCGTGCCCTTCTCCATCTGTGCCAGGACAAGGCACAGGCGGCACAGTGGTGTGCTGGCCAGAGTCCTGATGACCCAGTCTTCCCCTCTGGGCAGGCTAGGCTTTGAGTCACCTCACAGCAGCGAGGGCAGGGCATCCCGGGCACTGGGAAAGGGAATAGGTGGGTAGGGTGTGGGTGCAGGAAACAAGGTATCCAGTGGAGTCAAGTAGAGCTCAGTGGCAGGCCCAGCCATCAGATTGGCCTTTCAAAACCAGAGGGCACAATATGTGCTTTCAGCTATTCAGGGTGGCCTTTGCTTCAGGCAGCTTCAAAAGAGGAAATGGGGATAGGAAAAACATGAGTTGATATAAAACTTCATGATCTGGGGCAAGAGGGTCCCTTCCTGGAACACTATGTGCATGTCAGGAAGGTGGAGCTGAGTTGGGAGAGGTCCAGAGAACCCAGGGAGAGACAGAAGAAGGAGTCAAAGTTATCTCCGTTGTCCCTCACCATTCGCTGGTGTGACCCAGGCCCAGGTCAGAACTGCCATCTGATCCCCAGGAATTTAGTGCCAGGAAGGGAAGAGGAGAGAGCTCTGCTGGCCGGAGTTGATGTCATCCTGGTGAAAATGGGTCCTTAAGCACATTTATGTGGGTGAGGATCAGACTGTTAAATGGGGAGCAGGGGGGTGGTTGTACAGAGGCCTGTCTCAGTGGGTGGGGGCAAATTTGGGCAGTGGGAACTTTCTCTGCAAGACCCCAGGGAGGAGGCTGGAGCAAGAAATGTATATTGGGGTTAAAGGGTGCAAAGTGTCACAGGGAAAGAGACAGCACAGGTCACCAAGAGGCCCAAGACCAAGGAGAACTTGAACTTGGAAGCAGACAAGCGACACCAAGCGCAGGGATGGGGAGGGAAGGGTGTGGGGAGTTTGTGAAGACTTTGTACATGTCAGGTCACACAGAGACCCAGGGAACCTGGAGCCGCCTCCATGGAGGGAGGGAGGGAGGGCACTGGCCACACTTAGCTCGCCTCTCAGGGGAC
This sequence comes from Lasiurus cinereus, assembly GCA_011751065.1. NCBI lineage: Eukaryota > Metazoa > Chordata > Mammalia > Chiroptera > Vespertilionidae > Lasiurus > Lasiurus cinereus. The sequence continues at coordinate 4,083,098 of JAAGEH010000293.1, read as the reverse complement.
ATTACTTCGTTCCCAGACAATAACTTTTCTGCATTGCCTAAAAGAGAAGAATCAGAGTCTTTGGTGCTATTTGTCAAGCCAGCATATGGATTTTATTACAGGAAGCAGTTACTAGTGGCCTCTATTTAGTAACTTGAGTGAATTTTATTACTTGGAAATTTAAGTTAGCTTTTATTTCAGACCCTAAAAAGCACCAGAGTAATACAATAGCTAACCAGACAAAGAGAGTTATGAGGGAGACGACATCCCACTCTGATTTTAGGCTCCAGTCTGATCAGCAACCATAAAATTTTTACATGCAGCAGCTTGAGCGGTGGCGCAGGAAATTGTGGTCAGGAAGCCTCCCTGCCTCTCAACAGGACTCCTTTGTGCAAACCCCGGTGAGAGGGAGGCCTAGTTAGCAGCCAAGTCGGAGTTGACATCATGAGACTGTACTAGTCATTGCAGGAGCTCAGACATCATAAACGTGGCACCGGGAGGCCAGTGGGAGCTGGCAGGTTGGAGCGGCAGCTGTCCGTTCCAAAAGTCTTGAAGTTGTTTCACAAGCAACACATCTCACGAGCACAAAAGCCCTCCTCCAGAGCCATGATGAGCTGGCAGGACACTCCCCTCTCTAGTAGCAAGCAGTGCCTTGCCCAGGGACTGAAATATTAATACTTCTGCAGCGCTGCATTAAAGCTTAGAAAATGTGTCTCTTACAAAGCCAGCCAGTATGGTTGAACTTTCATCAGCTGGCAGGGCTATTTCCAGTAGCTCTCATTCTGGTAGGGCAGCCAGAGACATTACAGTGATGCTTGGAGAAGAGCCCTCCTTCACCTCCCTTTCCTGTATCCCACAACCTTGGTCACACAGGGAATAAGAAGAGGATGGTGAGAAGCTATCTAGGGAAGCCAGGCTGTCCCCAGACACACACCAGCACCTTCTTTCCTGATTCATATTCCCTGTCCAGCCAGTGGGGACCCATGGGAAATCTGCTCCAAAAGAGCTGGGATTTGTTGTACACCAAACACCGAGGGTTATCGTACACCCAACACCTCTCCTTGGCAGAGCTTCCTGGAGGTTCTATCCCATTCTGCAAACTCCTAGGAGGCAGCTTAGCTGACAGGGAATTTTGTTTCGTTGAGTATTTCTGCGAACCCATATACCATCTGGGGAATGGCCCTGTGGTGGGCAGAATAATGACCCCCTACAGATGCCCTCATCCTAATCTCTGAACCTGTGAACATGTTCCCTTACATGGAAAAAGAAACTTTGTAGATATGACTAAATTAATGATCTTGAGAGGGGGAGATTACCCAAGATTATCAGATGAGTCCAAGGGTTCTTACAAGAGGGAGGCAGAGAGTCAGAGTCAGAGAAGGATATGTGACAATGCGAACTGAAGTTGGAGTGACGTGGCCACACGCCAAGAAATGCAAGTAGCTTCCAGAAGCTGGAAAAGATAAGGAATGGATTCTTCCCTAGAGCCTCTAGAAGGAATGCAGCCTTTGGTTTTAGCCTCATAAGGCCAATTTCTGACTTTAACATCCAGAGCTACAAGATAATAAATTTGTGTTTTTATAAGCTACTAAACTTGTGATAATTTGTTACAGCAACAGGCCCTAACTATTGAGTCATCTAGATGTGTTCTGAGAAATTTATTACAATGTGATTTGATCAGTGGTCTCATGTAGGGCTCAATGAAATTGTCAATCTAACTTCAATTTTAAAGTGTATACCTGAAGTTTTTTTAGAAGAAGCTCAACAACTGAGCACTTAGTACAGATTAAGACTCTGTTAAATGACTTTCCTAGGTAAGCTCATTCAGTTCTCACAATTGCCCTATCAGATCAATATGGGGAGACTGAGGCTCAGAAAGCCTACGAGCCTGCTCAAAGTTACCTGCTAGTAAGTGGAGAGGTCTGCTACTCTACTTTCCTGTCCCAGGGAAAATTAAGACTAGTGGTTAATGTCAGTGGTCCATGAGGGAACAGCCCTAAAGGGTCTGGGTGAACTGCCCCAGATTTTCTCTACAGCCCCAAAACTTGTGGCTTTGGGCCAGGGAGAAGGCCTTCTCAGAGTGACCAGAGGCCATTTGGCCCAGAGTCACCAACCTTTTCCTGGTTGCTCATCCTCAGTCTGGTATCATTCTGACTCCCCAACATTCCTGGTGAGAGGATGAAGGACATGGGAACTGAGGATACACGGTCAGCATCCAGGAGCCCCAAAATGGCCTCACAAAAGACAGAGATTCCCACAAGAAAACAACTACATTTTCTGAAGATAGTCTCATCACTAACCAAGCTATACCCTGGTGAATGAGGTAGTAGTTAGGTCTTTGGGTATGGACCTCAGGTTAAAACAAGCTCTTTTTCATCAGCAGACTCAACATTTTTATTTTCTTCTGGGAGGCTCAAGAAAGCTCAGCTGAGTTTCTCACCTAGGCCAGCAGTGCAGAAGTACACCACTCCAGGCAGCCCGGCTGCGGGGCATGTTGAATGTCTAGACAGTGTTGGTCTGTGTTTGCTCTGGGATTCCTCTTGGAAATCATGACACACTGAATGGTTTACCTTCTGTCACAGGAAACCGGCTCTCAGGCTCCGTTCCTTGCTCCGCCTACATCCAGGGGCTAGTCCATCTCTAGGGTATTTACAGCCACGGCAGACAGCCAAAAGCATGAAGCATACTTGGGAAAGAGTGATTGTTTTAACTTATTACATTAACTTCTCAGAGGATTATTTAGGGAGAAAAGCACCAATAATTTTTTCTTAATCCAATCACAAGTAAACATTTTGAAGGGGCTGAAGGAGAGCTTCCCATGTATCTCTGTTCTTAGACCTTGAATTGACACTACGGTTTTTACCCTCCCCAAATGCCCTTTTAAATCAGACACCTTCCCTCACTTTCTTCCTCAAATTCTTCTTCTGACCAGAGAAGCTGGAACAAAAAAATTAGTGTCTCCTGCCTTTTCTGACCTAAAGTTTTTATTTATTGGACTGTGTCAGGCTAAGGAGAGCAAGGAGCCTTTAATTAGAACAGCTTTTGCTGATAAGGTTCAATTCAAAGACCAACAAATTGGTCCTCTCTGCACAGAGAAGCTCATGAACTAGGAAGACATAGATGATGGGGATTCCCCATGGTCTCTATCCTTTGCTGCCTTCATCCTAGAGAGATGGCATCAGGCCCATGTTCCTATGGTTGCCCCCAGCCTCATCTCCCCACAGCATGTGTATTCTCTCCAGGACCAGAAAACGGAGACTGCTTGTCCAGAAAGATTTGGTCAAGATTGTCTCAATGGACTGTCTTCTCAGTCTTCAGTTTTCAGTTGCTCTTTGCTTCTCTGGGTCAAGCAGACAGGCTCTGGGGAGACCTGGTATTGTTGGGGCAGCTGGGAGCAGGGAAACTGCCAGCTGTGGCAGATCTCAACCCACAAGGCTGCCAGGCTCAGGCTGAGAGGCACGGCTGACATCTGCTCACCTAGAGAGTGCCTGGATGCCAGACTGGGCAGCACGAGGGCAGGGGAGGGAGAGGTCAACAGGGCAAGAGGATTAGAAGAAAGCTTCCTGGTAGAAAACCAAGAAAAAGCCTTCAGCTGGGGGAATAAGCCCCTGCTGGGCATAGTGTGCCACCCACACCTGGCTGCTGGGAAACATGGGTACAGAAAGCCCACCTGGATGGACACAGTGAGTGATGACAAGGGTTAGCTTTGACCACATCGGAGAGAAACCTATGTCCTCTCAGTGTTAAATTTTCCAAATCAGTCAGCTTTCCCCCAAATATGTGCTTTGTCAAGAGCAATGGGAAAGGAATTGGAAACCCCTTTGTGCCTCAGAGTCCTTGCAGCTTTCTGATTCCATTTATGTATCCTTCTGCACGCTGAGACTTTTCGGCTTAGATACGTCTCTCCTCCTCAGCCCCGTTTCTCTAGTCATTCTCACAATTTCCCCCACCCGCACAGACACTTGGCCACAGGAACCAGTTTACACTTGGGGAGTTAATTTTCTTTTGTCCTCAGTGAATTCCTGATGAAGTCACCTGAGCTGTTGAGCTCTCTTGTGGTTTTGGGATGGAACTCAGGTGCTAACACCCTGAAAGAAGAGTCATTGGTGAGTCACATGGCTCACCAGGGCCAGCGTAGCTGGGCTCCAAGGCATGGAGTGTGTAGCACCAATGTATAGAAGGGTCCCAGAAAGAAGGAAGGCTTTGAGGAGAAGATTCATCCTCCATTTGTGCTTTTCCAACTTCATGGAATGTTACCTAGGCACTTTTGGAAGAAACTAAACTTTGGGGGGCTTGGCCTAACCTTAATTAACCCTGTACCCCAGAAGAGAACCCTGGTATTTATGACAGAAAGCTGGGGACCCCATGCATGGGTGTCTCCTAGTCCTGTGGGCTCAAGGCTTGGAACTCTCCCTAGGGTTAGCTGGGAGAAGCTGGCACCCTCCTTCTTTGAAATAGAGTTCATCTTCCCCCTAGAAATAATCACATTGACTAGAATTGTGAATGTGAAATTGTGAGGAACCTTAGAGATCATCTAGTTTAACTCCATCCCATTTTATAGATCAGGAAACTGAGACAGAGAGAATGGACTTTCAGTGTCATCTTGCTAGTTGCTGATGGATCACACAACAAGTCTTTTAATTCTTGTACTTATTCTATTACATCACACTGTCTTTGAGAGGTTGAATAGTCATCAAATTTTACTGTAGGTTTTAAAGATAAAATTGTGGGTTGGCCAAGCTGAGTCCTGAGCCCACCAGCCTGGTTAGCCTTATAGGTGTAGGGATGACAGATTAGAAAGGAACAGGATGGGAGGAGGGCCAGAGAAAAGGGGGGAGGAGAAAGGCAGAAAGATGGAGAGAATAGGACAAAGAAGAATATGCATGACTTGTCACCTCAGCCGTACCCTGGTGGGTGGCAGGGAGCATTTCTGGCCAGTGATGCCTGAGGCTCCCCAGCAGCCTGAGAATGCTAGCCAGTCCATCTCTGAAACACCACCTTGGATAACAGATGAACATGACTCACCAGGGCTTCCCTGAGATGACTCCAGTGGGTTAATCAGAGCAGAATGTATGGGCTCTTTGAAAGCACCCACCCCCACTGCAAGACCTGTTTCTTTCCGATCTGTCTGCTTCTCTTCTGGTGATGTCATAAAATAGCCCCTGAGAGAGTGGTGAGCTATTCTGTGGAAAATCCAGTATGAGTCCTCTACTGTCCCCAAAGGAGGGGCAGGACATGGCTGTTTGCCTCTAGTTCCAGGCTGCCTAGGAGGGCCTGTGCCCACACTGCCAGTGCAGGGGTGGCCTTAGGCAGCACTTGGGGATTTGATGTGAAGCAAGTCTTTCAGGTGTAGGCTTTTAGAACAGAGACTTCCTTGCAATGATATTTGAAATTCTTGGGCTTCCCCAGAAACCAGGTTAGCTGAAGCTCTGTTTCAGACCTCAGGAAGGACGGAAATATCCCAAGATGGACTGGTCTGAGTTAGCACAAGAGGAAGTTTTAAGTTTCTTTTCCAAATTATTTGAACATTTAAAACTCTATACTGCCAGTCTTGTTCCTCCAAATACAAGGAGACTTGCAAACTGGCAATATTGCTCACCTCCTGGAAGGTTGATGGGATTGTTGAGGGATCAGATGGATGGAAACACTTTTCTATGTAATCCTTTGCATATTTTTCATTTGAAATCATATAAATGTTTTCCTTGATTAAAATTTGGCTTTTAATTTAAAATTTTTTAAAAGCATCTTGATAATAATAGCTTTATTTTTATAATTTTTATAGTTCGATTGTAAAGACTGAGAACAACTTGATCATATACATGCTATCCTTTTGGTTATTAAATGGATAGCTAGAAGGCCATGAGAGATTTAATCCAATGACCATCACACGAAACACACATAGTTTCCACAGATGAGAAACTGAGTCCCAGAGATGAGGCAGGACTGCCTGGAGAGGTCCAGGGCTCTTTCTGCTCTTCCCCACGGCCTCTCAGGAACTGCCAGGTCCCCAGGAATTACATTAGAGATATAAGCTCTTGTATATTCAAATCCCACTGTTGAATGTGCTGCCACAGTCCCCTGACCATTCCCAGGTGATAGATTTCTTGGTGCCATTGGGAATATTCTGCAAGGCAAAGGAGGAGTGACAAGCTCCCTTGCCAATGAAAGGCACAGACATGACAGTTGAACAGTTCCTCTGTGAGCAGGATGTTTACCCGTCATTTCCCTTCCTCGCTGGTGGAGGCCATTCTTTCAGGAGAAAGGACTGTTGGCCTGTGAGGAGGAGGGGAGTCCTGCTAATACTGTGTTTGTGTGTCTCATTGCAGAGTCATCAGCTACGAATGCTGTCCTGGATATGAAAAGGTCCCAGGAGAGAAGGGCTGCCCAGCAGGTGAATAAGCCAGGCCTTGCCTGTTGGTGCAGCAGAGCCTGAGTTGGGGTTGGAGGGATGAGCTATATAAACTTCCCCTCCCCACCCCCGTGCCACATGCTCTCTGGCCTCTAGGCTCCATGAGGGCCAGAAGGTAGAAGCTGGAAATGGAGTTTTCTACTGTTCCCTCCTGTTTGAGCTGATCTCCTTGACAAGGGGGTGGAAGAAACTCCAGTTCTGACCTGTCTGTGCTCTTCTCAGGCTCCTGGCCCTGATGGCTGTGGGCTGGGAGTGATTCTAAACACAGTCAGCACTTCTGAGCAGCCCTGCTAGAGAGCAGATGGGATAGGCATGGCCCCCGGCTGGGCTGGGAGCACCACATGACCTCTAAATTGCTCTGTGGAAACTTGGCCCATCGGAGTTCTGTAGGGAGGAGAGTGGCAGTCCAGGCGGGCCTGTCCACAGTCAATAAAGGTGCCACGAATGGCCACATAAGGCCAAGGACTGTGTGGCACCTGTGAATTTCATCAGAGGCTTCCTTTTAGTTCCATACACACCAGGGGTGATACAGAGGAGATATTTTGAAACTTTGAAATATGTGCTATTTTATTATGTGAGACAGATTTAAAAGGAAGGGGACAATTTGGTTGGTGCCAATATCATGAGGGAGGTGTGGTTGGCATGGTTTGGGCTATAGCATTCCTGTCCTGAGTGGAAGGACAGGTGGAAAATATGGAATGGGAAAGGAACAAGGCCTCAGAAGGGCACCTCAACCTCGAGCCTTAGCTTCACGCCCTGTAAAATGAACATTACGCTCACTGTGTGAGGCCAAGGCCCTCCTAAGCTACTTGTAAATACACAAAGTACCTCCAAGACTTGCAAAGTTCTTTCATTCTGGGAACCAGTTTTAACAACTAGATAAATCTGTCAGACTCGTTTGTAATTAGGATATCTATTTCTGGTGTACCAGTACATTCCTGCCTGTATTATCTCAATGTCTGAGAACTACAGCTTTGCTTTGTTCTGCTGTGGTTAAAATGATCAAAAATTACCAATTGGTTGAGTTCAAGTAGGGAAGCTTTTGACCAAGTTATTTTAAGAAGCATGGGACAAGCTTCAGTTCCCCCTCTACTCCCCACCCCTCCAACCACCGGCAGGTTGACTCCAGGCCTGCCACACACTCCTGCAGATGTTTGTCCTCTATGGACAGGGAAAGTGTGGTCAGGTAGGGGTGGCCTCACAGGCTCATTCCTCCTCTGTCCTCTGTCCCTGCAGCCCTACCACTCTCCAACCTTTACGAGACACTGGGAGTCGTTGGATCGACCACCACTCAGCTGTACACGGACCGCACAGAGAAACTGAGGCCCGAGATGGAAGGGCCTGGCAGCTTCACCATCTTTGCCCCCAGCAATGAGGCCTGGGCTTCCTTGTCAGCTGTGAGATGACCTCCTCTGCCCAGGGGACTCTTACTGGGGCTGCCTTACTCCCCAGAGGGGTGGGCTGGTGGCATGAAGGGTGAGATTCGGTAGTGATTTCAGGAAACTTTTCTCTTAATGCTCAGACAAAGCCAGGGAACTTAAGCTAAAATATACCTCACCAGGTTGCTGTCAACTGGACAGGCAGATCTCAGTGTTCTCTGAGGAGGGGCCCTTGGCAAAATGAAGGCTTTGGTTACTGGGGCTTCAGAGCATCTTTGCCAGGATAGCAATGACCCATCTCTTGAACATGGGGTCTGCAGCTTCCTAACTGTCACACTGACCTTCTAGGAAGTGCTGGACTCCCTGGTGAGCAATGTCAACATCGAGCTGCTCAACGCCCTTCGCTACCACATGGTGAACAGACGGGTCCTGACAGATGAGCTGAAACATGGCATGGCCCTCACCTCCATGTACCAGAACTCGGACATCCAAATCCACCACTATCCCAATGGGGTACGGCAGCCCCGTTACACAGATTACCTTGTGCCCACACTGAGTTCATTCCTGGTCCACATGGGGTCTGGTTTCTGAGGTTTGGTCCTACAGGTGCCATAGCTGCAGGTAATCCTCTGCCTCCTGCACCTGCTTTTCTTCAGACCTCTGGTTCCACAGCTTGTGGAACACTATCCTGTGCTGTGTCTTTTCTGCCTGGGGCTTCAAGACTGTGCCTCTGATGTGTTAACTGCTCATCCTCACCCCGTCTCTGGGCAGATCGTGACCGTCAACTGTGCCCGGCTGCTGAAGGCTGACCACCATGCAACCAACGGTGTGGTGCACCTCATTGATAGGGTCATCTCCACCATCAGCAACAACATCCAGCAGATCATCGAGATTGAGGATACCTTCGAGACCCTTCGGGTAAGGGACTGCTCTGGGAGGAGGCCCAGAGGCAGTGGGAGGAACAGGGGCATCTCCATGTTCATGGGCATGCAGGGGACATGGAGCAAGTTTTTCTAAATACTATGAACATGGGGAATCTCCTAATTAGATCCAGCTTGGTCACAGGAAACATCGTAAGTGCCTGCTGTCAATTCCCCCAGCCTGTCTTCTCCTTTGTAAAGCCTTCCTTTCCTTGGCTTCCCCAGGAAGTTCAGTGTTTGTGGCCAAGTAGGGCAGGGTCCTCTCAGCTGCCGGGGCCTGCGCTGTGTGTTCCAGAGGTGGGCGAGTTCTTCCTCCCAGGTGATGGTTCCCACCTGTGGGTCTAAAATAAATGGCCTGTCAGGCTGCATGAACTTCTTGACCACATGTCCCCACCATGAGCCCTGCTCCAGGCATACCCATGTTTCCTTGGAACCCAAGGCAGCAAGAAGGGGCCATGGAGCCTGTCCTTCCCCACTGCCCAGAAGACATTTGTCTTACAACTGGAGTGGCGAGCGGGCGTTCCTCTTGGCAACGCTGCTCAAAGGAAGTGAACACAGGCTGCCCTGTCAGGGGTTTTGCCCTGATTCAAGGAGAACTTCCTGACCACAGTGGACACGGGGTGGGAGTGGGGTGGCTCCTCCCCTGGAGATCTCCAACACAGAGAGAAAACACCCCGGGCCCGGCTGCGCTGTGGTGGCCTCAGGAAGTGGCTCTAGAGGGCCCTGCTGTCTAAGCTCTTCCTTCCCCTGCTTTCCTTCTGGGTCACTCAGAGGTCAGGAGTCTGCACAGGAATGATGTTTCCACAGAGTGGGAGTCACATTTGGTCAGGGGGTGCGGGGGATGGGGGGGAGAGACACACCTTTTGATTAACATCAGTTGATCTCCACCAAGTGACCTCTTCTTAGTTTATCTTTGTCAAATATTCCTTCCTAACACCCATTTTTCCTTCTGCAAACACATGCTTAGTTAAGCACCTGCTACTTCCCAGGCATTGTTCTATGTGCCAAGAGTAGAGAGATGGACAAGACACACAGATTTCTGTCCTCAGTGGCATGTATGGCCTTTCTGGGGAGACAGACAGAAAACAAACAAGGTTTTCCACAGATTGTGCGAAGCATGTGGTCAGTAAGTGGTGAGCAGAGGAGGCTAGTTGGGACTGGATGGTCAGGAAAGGTCTCTCTGGAAGAGGTGACTTTTCAGTTGAGGCCTGAAGATGAGAATGGCCAGTTATCCAAAATGCAGTTCAGACCTGGCTGGTGTGACTCAGTTGGTTGAGCATCATCCTGTGCACTGAAAGGACATCAGTTTGATTCCCAGTCAGGTCACATGCCCAAGTCACAGGCTTAATTACCTGATCCCTGGTTGGGGTGCATGCGGGAGGAGGCCAATTGATGTCTCTCTCTCATATTTATGTTTTTTTCCCTCTCCCTCTCTAGAATCAATAAAAACATTAATAAAGAGAGAGGGAAAGAAAACACAGCTTCAAAAGCATAGTGGGCAGAGGGGAGGGCAGAAGTAAACAAATAAAGGCAGGCAGGAGGCCAGTGGGGCCAGAGTAAAGACAACTAGGTAACCACAAGGCGAGAGGGTGTGGCCAGGTCAGCAGGGGCCAGCTCCTTCAAGGCCTTGCAGACTGGCAAAGGAGTATAGCTTCATCCTGAGAGCAGTAGGAAGCCATTCTAGCTGCTCTGTAGGTAATGGGTGATCTGAACCTTACCCTCATGGGACTCACACAATAATTATTACCAACAACTATTTAATTAAGACATGTAAAGGACAGCAAGCTGTGTAGGTATGCGTAACAGACTCATTCTCCTTGGGCGCAATGGCAGGGTGAGGTGGAGTGGGAGGCGATATCACATAAATCCCCAAGAGCAGTGGTTCTCAACCTTCCTAATGCCGCGACCCTTTAAGACAGCTCCTCATGTGGTGGTGACCCCCAACCATAAAATTATTTCTGTTGCTACTTCATAACTGTAATTTTGCTACTGTTAGGAACATCTGATATGCAGGATGTATTTTCATTGTTACAAATTGAACATAATTAAAGCATAGTGATTAATCACAAAAACAATATGTAATCATATATTGTGAAATATTTATTTCTAATTACAAATAAATGAAATTTTGTCTTGAATCGTGGTGTAGCATGGGTAACAAGCATGGGTAACAGTCTTCATATGACAACAGTAAACTTCATTGCTACATTTTACTACACCGAGGAGCGGTGTGTTGGTTCCTAAGACCATGGGAAATAGGTGTTTTCCAATAGTCTTAGGCAACCCCTGTGAAAGGGTCGCTCGACCCCCAAAGGAGTCTCGATCCACAGGTTGAGAACCGCTGACTTAGAGAAATGACATTTTAGTTAGGGCCTACAGCAGGAATAGGAGTCACAGGAAGCAAAGAAGGGAGGGCAGGGCCCAGGCTGGAGGTAGCAAGGGAGAAGGCACACGAAGTAGCTGAGACATGGCTGGAGTGGCTGGGGTTCAGGCTGGGCCAGCTCCCCGAGGCTATGGCAGGAAGTGAGCTTTGGTTTGGCCTTCCTTTTCATCTTGGGCTCCGAGGGAGGACTGGTGAGCCTGTGTATGTCTCTTGTCTGCAGATACTCCCCGAGCCTTTCAGGGAGTGCTCCATTCTCTCCCTTCCCCACAGGCTGCCGTGGCTGCATCGGGGCTCAACACGCTGCTCGAAGGTGATGGTCAGTTCACGCTCTTGGCCCCCACCAATGAGGCCTTCGAGAAGATTCCTGCTGAGACCTTGAACCGGATCCTGGGTGACCCAGGGGCCCTGAGAGGTGAGAGTACCTTCAGTTCATGTTGTCACCTCCTGGGAGCAGCCACACTGAGCCTAAGGCCTGCTCTCATCCAAGATAGACATGCCATCTTATCTCGTTGCTCCCAACCAAGCCCTACCTCTGCAGCAGCCAGAGCAGAGCCCTGGCCAGAGGGGCACATATGGAATCTGGCAGCCTTTGCCTAGGATTGCAGTTGGGCTGAGGGAGGCAGAATTGGAGGTCCGAGCCAGACTCAAGGGAGAGTTAAAGGCCCAACCCAAATAATCAAAGTCAGAACAAGGCTTCCAGGTGAACAGCAACTTGGTGATATCGGGAGGGGGTGGCAGGTCCTGACATCCTTGAAATGGAATCATCATACTGAGCCTGGAACTACTACTATGTCTGGCCAGGGGGTCATGGATAATCGAGAATGGTAGTTAAAAACCAGTAACCGTTGACCCTTGACTCTTCATTTCCAGGTCCTTCCTCACCTTCTCAGTGAGCTCTATGTTAGGGGTGTATTAGTTATTACTGGAGATAAGGGAAGGAACAAGCATATGAGGAGATAAGGAGGGGAGGCCTGGCTCTGTGCCCCCTTTAGCTCCAAGACCACCGAGCTGCTGCCTGGTGATCCCTGAGTCCCCTGTGTATCCCAGCCACACTTATTCCTCCCAGATATAACCCAGGGATAACTTTATTTCTTTTGAATCTATTCAAACCCACCTTTGGAATGTACTATATACAATGCTTAATGTATTGCCGACAACCTATAAATGCAAAAGGTTCTCCTTACAGCAATGCGGGGACAGGAATGGGCACACTGCTAAAAGCACCGATGGCGATCTACCATGTCCAGATGTTGTGCTGCCTTTATGTGTCTGGTCTGAGCCAGAATTTGGGCCATAAAAAGTAAACATGATATAGCCTTTACATTCAAGGAAGTTTAAACTCAGTGGTGTTGACAGGCTTAAGAAAGGTCACAGTGACAGAGATACTCACCATGAGAGCAAGACATGGGTGGCCACTTGCAGCCTCAGGGGTCAGGAAGGCTTCCTGGAGGAGGTAAGATGTGGATGCATCTCAGCATAAAGTGAGAAAAAAAAACACTCCTAATATTTACTGTACGCACATCTGCCTTTCCCAACTCGGTAACCCGTTTGCTCCAAGCAAGAGCCCTCTGTGGTGGGGAGTCTGGGAGAGGTTGACTGGCAGCTGGAAGGCAGAGGCCATGAGTTTATCCCAAAGTGTCCTGTTGTTATTAGTGGGTTGGCAGACAGGCAAGAAGCAGCCTCAGGCTGGTGTGCCCCATTTGGAGACTGGCTCTGCTCACCCTGAGAGTGGCCCTGGCAGGTCACTCCTACCCCCCACCCCCACCCCCACCTTCGTCCCTGAGGAGCTAAATCCCCAAGGCCTCATTCCTATAGCGGTCTTACCTTCATTTCTAAGTCCCCGCTGGCTGAATTGGGTCAGCCCTGGTTTTGCAGGCCCTGGACACTTCTGTAGGTGCCCATAGCCTGCAGGCCTCAGGGTTTCCTCCTGACCTTAACAGTGTGGTTTTAGCTCCCACACTCAGGACAAATTGAAACTTGCCCCTGCGGTGGGAACATAAGACAAAGGGCCTTGGCAACTTTGGTGAGCGACAGTCCCAGAACCTGCTCGGCCTGGCTGGGGCTGGCTGCATCCCCCTTGTCTGCTCCAGACCAGGTCTGGTCCCTAGGCAGCACTTGGACAAGTAGTAAACCTTTGGGTAAAATGTACAACAGCCAGTAAAATGTACAAATCATTCATAATCTCATTTGTTACAGTTTCCATCTTCCTACCACATTTTACGTTTTTATTAAAGTCAGAAGATAAAAAGTCCCAGGGTAAACGCATTTGAGTTTTCCCCCTATCCTTAAAGTTCAGCTACTAACTAAGGAGGGAGGCATAGCCAGGGGTTCAGGCCAGACTCAGAGAGAGTTAAAGGCCCAAATGATCGAAGAGAATTTGCCCTGAAGTTCAGGTACTAATATGAGAATTTGCCCTAAAGTTCAGGTACTAACATGAGAATTTACCCTGAAGTTCATGTTAATAAGTGAATAACTAACATGTTTTGGGCACTTGCTGTCAGGCTCTATGCTGGGTGCCTCACGTTCAGAGTTCCATGTCCACCAGCCCTAGGAGCTTAGTGCATGCTAAGGCTGAGGCAGTTGAGACTCAAAAAGGCTAAATGACTTGCCCAGCCCCACCGCTGGTAAGTGGTCGAGCTGGGATTCAGATTCCAGCAGTCTGACTACAGAGCTCCTGCTAGTTTTAAAGGGATAGCAAGCAGGAGAGAAAGATCTCGGCCATGCAGTGCCCCAGCCTCGCCTGAAGGTCGGCATCTGAGATAACCGAATCCTCATAGTCGTGGGCAGTCTGTGAGCTGGCCCCTGAGGTCACCTGGAGCGGTCCTGACCCTCATTGTTGTTTGCTCCCAGATCTGCTGAACAACCACATCCTGAAGTCAGCCATGTGTGCTGAAGCCATTGTTGCGGGGCTGTCTGTGGAGACCCTGCAAGGCACAACGTTGGATGTGGGCTGCAGTGGGGACATGCTCACCATCAATGGGAAGGCCATCATCTCCAACAAAGACATCCTGGCCACCAACGGCGTGATCCACTATATCGACGAGCTGCTCATCCCAGATTCAGGCAAGCAGGCCTCTGTGGACTTTGGTCCCACCAGGCACACTATCCCCTCTGCCGTCCATGGTGGCAGAGCTGGGGGAATTTGGGAATCTTTGGGGCCAATACCCTACCTGCATCCAGCTCACAACCTCTCAGGAGAAAAGGCCTGAGCACCTGGTAGGTTGTGGCCAGGAGAACCTGAGCTGCAGGCTTGGGAGCCCAGATGTTATCTTGGAGGTAGTGGAGAGCCACTGAAGTCTGGGGAGGGAGCAACTCAACCACAGGAGCCTTTCAGAAGACCTGGTTGGCACAGCGGGCAGTCGCTCTCCCAGTAGTGCCCAAGCACCCAAGGTCAGTGACCCCAGGAGAAATAACGAAATGGACTTTGGCTGGGTTTCATTCAGCATCCTAGCCCCGTTCTGGAATTCCAGGGAGGGCTCCTACGCATGAGTGAAGAATTTTCAGAGGAGAAACCAAACTAGCAGAAAACTCTTTCCATGGGTGTGGTCATTGGCATTATCTGCTGTTCAGAACCGACAATGATGCATGTGTCCCCTGGCGTTAGTGCCCTGCCAAAGATGCAACAGTGGCAGACCTCTGCCCCACTGAACCTCACCTTGCTTTCTCAAACAGTGAGATTTTTCTGGGTGACCGTGCCCTGATGACATGAGCCTGCAGTGCCCCAGCAGCGTTTAGAGGCGCTGTTGACTCACGGGGTGACATTCCTGCTGATGGATGTCATGCTCTGAGATGAATGAATGATAAATGAAAACAGCACTTTTAACTTTTGAACCCACTTTCTCCTTCCTTGTAGCCAAGACACTGTTTGAGTTGGCTGCAGAGTCTGATGTTTCCACCGCCATTGATCTTTTCACACAAGCGGGCCTCAGCACCCACCTCTCTGGAAATGAGCGGCTGACTCTCCTGGCCCCCCTGAATTCTGTCTTCAAAGGTAATGTAAGGAAGGCATCCCTGTGAGGGTGTCACTGGGGGCCGCTGCCCCACCACTATCACCTCCCTGATTTACAGCACCCTGTGGAGCGTGAGCACTCCCGCCCAGCTCAACCGAAAGCAGATGTGACTTCACCAGGAACCTCAGAGTCTCTGCTGTTTCCTTTGGCAGAGCAGAGAATACATTTGGGGCTCTGGTCCTCAGAATTCAAGAGTTTGCATCTGTCTGGGAAGCAGAGCACTCCCCGGCCTTTTAATTGACAGGATCAATGCCAATGTGCTAGTCAGGCAGTCAGTGAGATTCAGCTGAGTCCTGGCCTCAGGGAAGGCAGACACCGGTGCCAAGTTGTGTCCGTGCATTCCCCTCCCTCTTCAGGCAAAACTCCAAACCCCTCAATTATCTGGACCTTCTTGTGTTTTTGTAATTCTCAGAAGGTAGAAGATGTTAAGGAATATTGCAGCCTCACTTGATTTCTCAATCTCCATTTCCAAAGTCAAGGACAGCCAGGCTCTCTGCCACATTTGTCTCTCCATTCTTCTTTTCTGGGCTGGCCCTGGCCCTGACCATGACACCACTTACAGATGGAAGCCCCCGCATTGATGCCCGAATGAAGAATTTGCTTCGGAACCATATGGTTAAAGACCAGCTGGCCTCCAAGTATCTGTACCATGGACAGACCCTGGACACTCTGGGCGGCAAAAAACTGAGAGTTTTTGTTTATCGTAACGTAAGTTCTGGGTCCTCCTTTGCCTCAGCTCTAAAAAAATAAAAAAATAAGAAGCAGTATTAGTATTTACAAAAAATAAAATTCTCAATAACTAAGAGCTTGCCTGTGAACTGGCTTCTAATAAGGAAGGGAAGAATTTCTGCAAAACATCTAACTAGTGGCCCAGTGCACGAAATTCATGCATGGGTGGTGGGGTGGGGGATGGTTCCCCTCAGCCCAGCCTGCACCTCTCCAATCGGGGACCCTTTGGGGGATAATCCTTGTGGGATCGGGCCTAAACTGGCAGTCGGACATCCCTCTCGCAATCTGGGACTGCTGGTTCCTAACCACTCACTTGCCTGCCTGCCTGCCTGATCACCCCTAACTGCGTCTGCCTGCCTGCCTGCCTGATTGCCCCTAACTGCCCTTCTCTGCCCTCCTAATCTCGCCCCCAACTGCTCTCTCCTGCCATTCTGATCTTGCCCAGTCTCTATCTCTCTTTGTTTTTCTCAGCAGTCCTCCAGGCCTTCCTGCCTCCCTGTGTCCCTCTTCCTCTTTCCCCACTGGGAGGGGGTGGGGCCAGTGGGGACCTCTCCACCCTCTGCTGGCCCTCCCTTCCATCCAGGCCTCTTCAGGCCCAGTCTGTTTTGTTTCCATCTCTCCATCCCAGTCTCTCCCAGTCTCTATCTCTCTTTGTTTTTCTCAGCAGTCTTCCAGGCCTCCCTGCCTCCCTATGTCCCTCTTCCTCTTTCCTGGCTGGGAGGGGGTCATTCCACCCTCCCTTCCATCCTGACTTCTGCAGACCCCTCTGTTTTGTTTTCTCATTGTAAGAGAGGCTCTGAGAGTGAGCTGGGAGGGAGGGAAAGAAAGGGAGAAAAGGCTGTGAACTGGTGGGTGCAGTGTGTATCTGCATATGTTGTGAGTGCGAGTGCTGGCCCCCCGCTCCCCTGTTCCCATCTCCGCTGCCACAAGTCCCCACCCACCAGAGCTTGCTGTGTGCACAGCCTGGGCGTTAGGTGGAGTCTCCAGTCATTGCGGATGTGACAGGTCCAGGGTTTCTATATATTAGGATATCAAGGAATCAAATGAGATTTTGCAGAAGGATTAGAATCTCTTTTTCTGGAGGCCTTTGGGAATAAGCCGTACACTGTCTGACCTTGAACTCAGAGGGATGAACAAAGAGTGGAAGGCTGGAGGTCTGACTCCTTCTTAGCTTATGTGAAGAGAAGCCCCTTGGACTGAAGCATAGCCCTCCTTGGTCCAAAGGTTTTCTTCTCTCTTCTCCTATCTCTTCTCTCTCTTCAAACGCAACTGTTACCCTGGACTAGCAGGCAGGAAGCACAACACAGTATAGCTCTTGCTGGAGACCAGCCAGTACTATTGGACCAAAGATTGTTGATATCTGTTCAATAAATAAATCAGTGGACTTGATCTATTTATTTGATCATTGTTGATGGACCTCAAGTACATGATATTCTCATTACAGGGCCTTTGTGTAACTTTATTGGAGCATCTATGGCCCTCTTGCCTTAAGGAACACTATTTTTAAGTTTTTATTTCCTGGAGGAAATACATAATTTTATCCTAGTCTTGAAAACCCACCCCAATATACATTCATTGATGTGGATGAGGCCATCCCCTCAAGTGAGGGGGCTTCTGCTTGGGGGATAACCTGCCCTCTCTCTGTCCCCTTTGCACAGAGCCTGTGCATCGAGAACAGCTGTATTGCCGCCCACGACAAGAGGGGAAGGTATGGGACGCTGTTCACCATAGACCGGTTGCTGACCCCCCCAATGGGGACCGTCATGGACGTCCTGAAGGGGGACAATCGCTTCAGGTAATCAGCCCCATCCCAGGTGGGGCTTCTGCCAAGTGGTCATGCTGAGGAGGACTCTGGATGGCTGCAATTTGTCAAGCTCGCCCCCATCCTCTGGGGTCAATGAACATTAGTGATACGTTGGTGTGACCATCCAGGCTTGGGATGTGGAAAAGATCAGGGTGACCTTGAAAGCCGAAGTTGAGAAAAAGGGAAGTGTAACTTCATATCGATGGGGGATAGGGAGGGACCGAATTTTTATTATTAATGTGCAAGGAAGATATCATGCTCTCAATCTGAAGTCCCAAGTAAGCTGAGCACCTGGTTTTGAATGTATGTGCGTCTCCCTCTGTGTGGTATCTGCCAACTGCATTGCAGACTTCTTGCCATGCCTTCTCAGGCTCCCTGTGACACTCCTCCTGCCCGTTCTCTCCATTTCTGACTTCCTCACCACTAGGTGCTGTGACATTGAATGTTCCTGTCAATGAGTTCAGCTGCCTACACAAGAGCCTAGGCATCCTCCCCAGAATCACATCCCCAGGGTCCAATGGCTCAGCCAGTCTCTGGGTCATTGGTCAGCCGTGCCACTGGCCTCTCCCTCCTTCCTGCTCAGGCCTTTGACTTCTGGCCATTTAACTGAGCTTAGCATTCAGGAGAGAAGAAACAGACTGAATCGTTCCTTTTTTTTTGTAAGGGGTGGAAGGTGAATCCCAGTACTCTGGGCTCCCCCTGCCCACAGCGGTGGGGTATATGTGGGAAAAGTGACCGGTTCTCTGTGTGTGTCCACAGAATGCTGGTAGCCGCCATCCAGTCTGCAGGGCTGACGGAGATGCTCAACCGGGAAGGGGTCTACACAGTCTTTGCTCCCACCGATGAAGCCTTCCAAGCCATGCCGCCAGGAGAACTGAACAAACTCTTGGGTAAAGACCAATTTGGGTATATGGATCGGCTTTTCTAACTTATCAGTCAGCGTCCCCAGCAGGAAAGAGTTGGCAGATTGTGAAGGGTTTGACTGAAAGAAATTTAATGAGAGACTATTGGCAGAATTGTGGACAGGATTAAGGATGTAGCCAAGAGTGATGGCACCTAAGGACTAACAACCATGGCAGGCCTGGGAGCGGAGGGGTGGGGTGGGTAGGACAAAAGAGCTGTACGGGGGGCACAGGACAGTGGCCAGAGTCACGGTATAGCTGCTGTCAGAACCATGGTCAATATGTGCCTCAGCCCCATCCCCACCCCCACTGCTGCCAGGCCTCCTGTCAGCTGGTTACAGGAGGGGGAAGGAGGGAACCTGGAAGACACATTCCATAGCAGTCAGCCTTCTGGGCACCAAACAAGGCAGAGAAGAGCAGAAAGGACTTCAGGGTGGGTAACTACCAGCCCAATCATTAAGACATGGCTTCTACTTGGGACCTGTAAGAATAGTGATAATGAAGCCTTCTACCTGCATCAAACCTCCCTTGGGATGAAAGCTTGACTGGAAGCTACTCACAGCCCTGAGAAATGTAGCTGAGGATGTTTGAGAAGAAACCTAGTGGTCAAGAGCTTGGGCTCCCGGACTACCTAAAAGCAAGTTCAAATCCTGACTACTTGGTATTTACTAGCTGAGTGACCTCTAGCAAGTTGCTTAACCTCTCTGAGCCTCAGTTTTCCCATTCGAAAAATGAGGGAGGTAAGAGTTCCTGTTGTGAGGATTAAATGAGGTATTCCCCACATGTTAGGCAGACATGTTATATTAGGCTATGCTGGTGGGGAAGTAGGACAGGATTGCAGTGTTGAGTTCTGACACATGCCCATAAGAGACACTTCCACCCATTGCAGAGAAGTGGGCCTGAGAAGGAAGGACCTTGGCCAAACCTTCAGGCCCACATAGTCTACACCTCCCTTCCTGCTCTGGAACAGAATAGAAAGTTCGGGTTGCAGGCAGCTGTGAGCTGAATTTGTGTCCTGTTTAATTTTCTTTATTGCCAAATGAATGTCTGTGTCTCTGATGCTGACGAATGTTCCTGGGAAGAGGGGAGAAGTGCATTCTGAACATAAACTTTCCACCTTCTCTCTGTCCAGCAGGAATGACGTATTCCCCCGGTGGCCTGAGCCTGCTCAGCTTCCGGTTAATTTTCAGTTGTGTGGGGGCAGAAGAGGGGCAAGGGCAAAGCTTCCCAAACATGCCCTCCCTCTTGCCCAAGGGCAGGATTAGACCCCAGCACTCCTGGGGGATGGAGGACCAGCCAGGTGTTAGCAGTCAAGCTGGGTGTTAGGGCCCTGCACTCGGGGGCTGGCAGTGTCTCCTTGGAAGGGAAGCTCATGCCAGCTGCAGACTGTCTGTGTTTGGAAATCACTTGGTACCTGTGGCTCCACTGCACAGCACTAATGTGGATGTGTCAATAACCAGGCTAACTCTCTAAAATGCTTTAAAACTTTCTCCGTTCTCAGTTCCAAGATGCTGGAAATAACCATCCATAAGCCCTGGGGAAATCCAGCCATTTGGCTGGTAATGTGAGCGTCAGTGGCATCCTTGATAGAGATGAGAGAGCAGCTGGCAGCTTGAATAATCGCCTCCCTCACTTAATTTGGGGAAATGCCTGTGCACCTTTATGAGCAATCTTGCTTCCCCAGTTGGTGGAGAAGCTGATGTGGGCTGGAAGGAATGCTGAGACGTGAGGAGGGGAGATGCTGTGTCGGGAATCCCCCCTTGGCCCTGACCTCATCAGTTCCATAGTTCCTCCAGATTGCAGCTGTTGACTCTTTTAAGTTCTCCCTTCAGGAAATAGCCGTCTCAGAATATGCGTTTGAGGGCAGAATGTGTAAATATTTCACTACTGTGTTATAGCCATCGGGAGCCACGCTGATGATGAAATGTCCCAGATGCCGGTGCTGGAAAGGTCCCTGGCTTTCCAAGCAAATATTTAGCTCATGGAAACATGAGTCATGCTCACAGAGGAGTATGGATTAACTCCTTCTCAGTATCAAGAGAACATGTGCTTTAACCCAGGACCCCGCCAACTACTGGGGAGAGTCATGGCCACAGACATGTCTTGTTCCCTGATCACTAGTGGTGGGACAGAGGGCTGAGCACACACAGTGGTGCTCAGTGAGCGTTCATGAGCCAGGCAGGAGTTCTCCATCTCAGGGGCGGCCATTTGTATCTTCTCCTCTGTTTCTTTCTTCGCCACACCAATTACCAACCTTGGGATTAACTCTGTTTTCTTTCCCACAAATTTACAGGCAATGCCAAGGAGCTTGCCAACGTCCTGAAATACCACATTGGTGATGAAATCCTGGTGAGCGGAGGCATCGAGGCCCTGGTGCGGCTGAAGTCTCTCCAGGGCGACAAGCTGGAAGTCAGCTCAGTGAGTGTGTCTAAAAATTGAAAAGCCGGCTGTGCCCTCCACCAGGGTTCTAGGCCCATCTCACCCTTGTGGCAGCTCTCTTCACCTTTAAGATATATCTTGAACCTCTGAGTTCATTTTGTCAAAAGAAAATAGAAAAGGGTCTTCAGGGAAATCAAGTGAGATTGTGGCTAGACATGAATAAGAGCTTCCACATTTGCAGGGGGATAAAGCCTCATATTGGCATCTGGAGGAGGGTCTTAGAAATTCCTTCCTGTCAGGAGATAATAGGCAATTACTTTTATGTCTTCAGAGATGAATCTCCCACTCACGCCTTCCCCCAAATCCAGGGCTCAATGAGTTGTGCCATGAGCCAGACCATCCCAAAAGGCTTTTCTTCTGATTCTTGATCTTTGAGCCTTCCCTTGTTCTGCACATTGATAAATATTCCACTTTGGAACTGCCACTGAGCCCCTGAAGGGGCCACTCTTCCAGTATGCAGCTGGCTCTGCCTCTGCTCCCTGCTCTCTTTTGACCTTCGGCCATCCCTTTGCTCATCGATTTCCTTCCAGAGCATGGGAAGGCACGTAGGGAGGCTGGGATGATTTGTTTGACTTATGCCAAGCACCTAAGACTCTCTCAGCTCTTAGATTTGGGTGTCCGGTCCTGTCTATCACAGGCTTCAGTTCCCCCTTGGACTCCTTGGGTCTGATATGTGAGTCGTTCAAGAAAGCCAAAGATAGATTTACCCTGGTACACTTTCTGTGAGAAAATCCTAAGTAGGGCATCAAGGAGGAGTGGAAAGCACCCTTTACCCAGAACAGGAGGCCTACCTTCTGTCCCCATCCATCCCCCCAACTGAGCTTAAAAGAGGCTCTTGGCCTCTCTTGAGTCTCAGTTTCCTCTTCTGTTAAGTGAGGCAATAAAATCTGCCTCCTCCCCATGCACTGCTTTGAGGGAGAAGTGGGAACACAGAAGAGCATTTTGTAAGTGACAACGTGCTGAGTCACACAAGGGATTGGAATGCATCCACCAGACCAAAGGGCTGTAGCCTGCAGGGACTGTTCCTTTCACCAGAGTGTCCCCAACACTTTGTGCAGGGTCTGGCATCTATAAGTGCTCAGTAAACATTTACTGAATGAATGAGATAAGTATGCTGTATGTTCAACAACTGGTGCCTCTTTTTCTCCCAGAAAAATAATGTAGTGAGTGTCAACAAGGAGCCTGTTACTGAAGCTGACATCATGGCCACCAATGGCGTGGTCTATGCCATCTCCAGTGTCCTGCAGCCTCCAGGTAAGGCCCCGTTCTCACTCAGTTTGTAGCTGGGCCCTTCTTTAGCAGTTGGTGTTTGTTTGATAGAAAAACTCTCTTAAACACATACAGGAATAAGGTGCCATGTGCAAAGTGAGTCTTCATGAACGCATCACTGTGGCTAATTGAAAGCTAATTAGGACTGTTATTTACAAGAAGTTATACCAATAGCACAAGGACAGACCTCTCTTTGCTGAATTGCCTGGCTGTCTTAGTCCATTCAGACACAGCCCAGTTGTTTGTTACAGGCAGATAGATGCTATGAGTGTGGTTCTTGCAGCATCGCGCCCTATGACATCTCTCTTCACCTCCAGCCAAGCTGAACTGGAGCCCAGCCTCCACCCTCACTTGTGCATTCACCTTTCTCTGTACTCTCTCCCCACGACCAAATTCTGCCATGCCTTATGAAAGTTATAGGGGGAAAATTCATTAGAAAATGTGAGCCAGAGAGCCCAACAGTGCCCCTCAGTCATGGCTGTTAGGAATGACATGCTACTAGTTTCTCTCACCAAAGCTGCCTTTTCTTTCATCCCCAGCCAACAGACCTCAGGAACGCGGGGATGAACTTGCAGACTCTGCACTTGAAATTTTCAAACAGGCATCAGCATTTTCCAGGGTAAGATGCCTGCTAGATTTGCCCCTCGTCTGAGCTGCCTGGGTCTTCTTAGGATCATGGAGGGGCTCTCCAGATCCCTTCTCTTCTGTGGCTGCTGCCCCAGGGCTTTCTAGAAACTCCTTTCCTCTCATTGGGGCATCCTTCGCTCTGGTTGGTGTGGAGTTCAGGGAAAAGAATCCAGGCAGCTCCTGCTTCCTTTGTGGGCAAAAGCCCAGGCCTTCACACCGAGGCCTCTGAGCCTCTGTCCACTGCTGGTGAGAACAGACAGCTCTTGGATCCATCTCTCCAAGGAATTCACCTGATGGTGGCCTGGCCTGCCCTGAGCCTGGACTTTTAAGTGACTCTTCTGTTTTCCATGACATGCCCCTCTCAGGTGATGCTGGGGCTTCCTGGGCTATGGTTTGGGTTCTGGATACAGAACCAGCTCTGTATGTGGAGCCTTCCTTCCTTGCCTTAGCCCACCCCCTCTCTAGACCTCTCTGACTCTGCTTCTCATCCTGCTTCCAACCTTGCCCAGGGCCCAGGAGCCCTGCTCAGGTTGCTTTGTTACCTGAGGTCAGGTGAAGCCCCTTGGGAATGTGGGGCACCTAACCAGTTTTGCACCTCAAGAGAAGAGTCTGCAGCAGGTAGTCCTTAACCCAGAGTGTGACACTTTCCTCTGAAAGAAGATGTTAGTGCCCCTCAGGGAGCGTTCTTGGTTCTGAGCTCCTACTGCTGAGTACCACCCCCTCTGCAGTCCCAGCTCCTCAAGCCTTAGGCTGTGGTCTCCATGGAAGCCCAGCTTTGAGGTCTCCCAGGAATGTTCACCTTAGGCTCTGCTTGGTAGGAGTTTGCACATCACTTAGGACTGCTAAGGTCAACTGAGGAGCTCCCCAGGGCCCAGCAGTTCCACATCCCCCTTCCTCTTCCTCATCCCCAGGGCTTGTTCTAAGCATGGGTATCGATGAATGGAGCCCCTGCCGTGAGCAGGTGCAGGTGTAACTTTCCCTGGAAACCCTGACACCTTCTGTTTTTGTTTTTGTTTTTGTTTTCAGGCTGCCCACACCTCTGTGAAACTAGGTAAGTCTGGTCTGGGTTTGAAGAACCCATTGACTTGTTTGGGCCTTACTTCCAAGCCAGCCATACCTACCACCTGCTTTTATATAGATAAAAACATTGTGGGGCAATAAAGCAAGCCTGGCTTTACGGGTCAGACACAGAACACTCAATTTCCTTCTCTATAAGATGGAGATAATAAGAGTGCCAACCTTTTAGGGTTGATATAAATGTTTGGCTTTAGGAGTCTGGAGATATTGCACAAGGGCTCAGCAGGAGCCTGTGGTGAGGATATGGCCCAAGCTAAGAGATATAGAAAAGCCAAGTTCAGAACCTCAGTGAGACAGGAGGTTTCACAAACCACAGAGCACCTGCTGTGTGCAGGAGAGTATGGCAGAAGGGGGCCCATACTGACAAGCCCTAGACAGACGTGGGGAAGTTCGCATCCTTCTCACCGTTCAAACTTCTCTCTTTCAGCCCCTGTCTATCAGCGGTTATTAGAGAGGATGAAGCATTAGTGCGAAGGACCACGGGAAGAATGCACTTCTGCAGCTCCTTGCCAATTTCTCTCAGTTTGCCAAAGAGACTGATTGTTTTTGAAACCAAATATCACAATTCAATGTACATGGGCCGCACCATAATGAGAGCTGAGCCTTGGGTGGGTTGGGGGAAGAGGGAGAGAGATATTGTTTCAATTTTTGTTCTCTCTGCACATGGATGTTAACCCACTACGCGGAGAGACCTGGATGTCACTGCCTGACATTCATCTCCAGAAAGGACCTGTCCCAATCTCGGAATCTCCTACCCATGCCCACTGCTCCGGAAAAGGGACCTGAAGCTTGTGGAGCTCCCAAAACATGAATCAAGCAACCCAGCCTCAAGGGGGAGTCCTGGCATGGTTTCTGTAAAGCTCTTTCACAGCTGGAGAAATGGCGTCATTATAAGCTAGGCATTGAACTGCTCTGTCAAACATGCCTCCAGTCTACATGTGGCTTGGGCACTTCCGTATGGCCCTGTCCAAGTAGATCAGAGAGGGTGGGTAGAGCACGCAGAGCCCAGGGTTTCCCAGGTTTGGCAGAGCCATGATGTGTTTGTAATAATAAAACCAAAGACACATGCCTGTGTGGATGGGGACTGTGCTGGCTGGGTGTTCGCCAGGAGGGCTCTGTGCCTCCAGGCTGTGATGCTCCTTCACACCCACAATGCACTCAGGAGCATCTCAGCATCGAGGGAGCCCTGAGCTGAGGATGGTCTGGGGTTTGAACCTCAGTCTCTGTTGAACTGTGTTCATTTCAGTTTCCAGCAGCCCTCGAGTTCCCTGTTCACTTTATCAGCACTTCTCTTATTGGTGTGACCCTGTGGAATGGTTGCCTACATGTAGATGAGGTAACTGAGGCTCGGGAAAGGAGGAGCCACTGGGAACACAGAAAATGGTCCAGCTGGGACTCGAATCCAAGTCTCCTGACTCCCAGAGGCCACCATTAGACAAGCAACCAAGATCAGGTTTTCCAGGTCATACACTTGGTGCCAACAACATTCCAGTCCCTACCCCTGGTCCTTCTGTGTTGTCCCTCTTAAAACGATCCTGGCACTGAGAGGCTGGTGTGGCCACAGCACCATGGCTCCCTAACTGTGTGGCCTGGGGTCCATCACTGCACCTCTTAGTGCCTCTGTTTCCTCATCTGTAACAGAAATGACCATCACTTCTACTTCATGGTTCCATTGTGAGGGTGAAAAAGATGATACGTACATGCTTGGCACAGCCTTAGGTATTCTTGCTCTCATCATGCTAAGACTGCTCAGGATCAGGGCGGCTGACAGCCTCTTTTGTGTCTTTTCCCAAAGGCAGCCCACTTCCTTTAAAAAATAAAAATAAAAAAGAGAGACATTCCTGCCCTCCCACACTTCACTCGGCCAGCAGGCGGAGCTCATTTCACTTCATGGACCCACCGACCCAAAGATGGTGCTGTCCGCAGCGCCTCTGCTGGCCAGTCCTATGCTGGGAACAGAGGAGGGCAGAGCAGACAACCCTCCCTTACAGACATTACCTGTCATCCAATCAAGTCATCCATTTATTCCACAGATAGGGAATCATTCAGCTAAAAGCGCTACCACCTGCGTACCCACGTGGGCTCAGACTAACAGCCTGTGATTCTGCACAGATAATAAGTCTGAGGGGGTGGGGGTGGGGGTGGGGGATGTGAAACCCAAGAGCTCCCAGAGATGAGATGAGAGGAGCTGAAGGAGCTAACCTGGTGAGTGGCTGGGCTTGGAGGAGGAGAGGTCAGGAGAGGGTGTCCTAAGAGGTGAGGTACAGTCTTCTGTGTGTGCCTGCTCCTTCACTTTCCCACAGCTCTGCCTACTCACCTGGCCAGGCCAGTGTGCTCCGCTCTATCTCACTTTAAGCTCCCAAAATGCACACATTTGGACTTCATAAGTACATCAGAACCCCAGGAATAACATAAAATAAAATAAAAATCACAGGATTCTTCAAAAATGCCAACCCCCCTCCATCTGTCGCTTGACCTCTGCCCTGGCCCCACACAGCCTCCTCAACAAGAGGGCTCCACTTTATTCTTTCAGCTCTCTCTGGAGAGACCTCCTGTGACTGCCACTGCCCTGCCTTCTCCCAGCCAAAGAGGATCAAGTTCTTATTTGGGGGTCTTGAACAGCACCCACCCCCGTGTTTTTTCTGGAGACTCAGTATTAGGTGTTGCCACCTGAAGATGGATTCCCAGAATTAAGTGATCAGCCACTGGGTGCTTCTGGGGATGGATAATTGCAGGAGGGAGGTGTGCACCTACCCTGAGCCCCCATCTGTCAGAACCCTGCCTGCTGAGCCCCAACCAGGAGAAATGGCTCTGATTGGTCCCTTCTCTCTCTGCTGTCACTTGGGCTACCAAGCCTCTGGGCTGTAGAGAGGACTGCAAGGACCCTCACCACTGGGTTCCACAGACCTTCTAGACCTCCCCCACGCAGGTGGCAGGGGCTGTCTATACCTGACCTTGGCCAACTGACAGTCCAGCTCGAGTATGGGAGCAGAGGACAGGCTGCTGTGTTGGGCTGTAAACCTAAATGCATATTAGTCCTGTGAAATGGCTGAATGCTAGTAGGACGTTCATTTTACTGCTGTGGAAATGGAAGCTTAAAGAGATAAAGCAGTTTGCCTGGTCACAGAATAGGAAGACCTGAAAGGCAGTCCAGACTCATGTGAGTCTGAACTCTAGACTCTTACCCCATCTGCCCTTCTGCCCCACCGCACAGGGTTCAATGAGGAAGAGCACAGGCAGCCCTGGGCAAGTAGGACATGAGTGCAGGGTGGCCAGAAAGGACTTGAAAACCCCACCCCTCCTGAGAAGCCCAAGCCAGCCCAGTCTCTGCTTACACAGCTCTAGACCATAACTTATTTACATGCTCCTGGGGGTGTCGGGAGATGGGCTCACAACAGCCATGGATGCCCAGCCACACCCATGTCAGGAAAGAAGAGAAGGGAAAGGGATTCTCACGCAGAGGAAAATACCTCTGTGCCTGAAATCATAATTCAATGTCATGCTCTGAGAGGCACTGCCCGGAATATTGTGCTCAGAATTTTCCCAAAGCCAGGAGAGAGAGCCATGGAATGAGGGATGGGCCCAATGTCTTATCCAGGAAAGTCAAATGAAGTCAAATGGGGCCATCTCGTCCATCCCTGTCTGGTGACAAAAGAAAGACGTTCATCCCATGGGGTCCTTTGGCCAAAGCTGGATGCAGGTAGTTCAGAGAATAAGTGGTAGGTCAGTGGAAGTCTGGGACAACTCCCTTCTCTCTCTCTCTCTCTCTCTCTCTCTCTCTCTCTCTCTCTCTCTCT